>PJEM01009252.1:30713-73362 GCA_004023845.1 Helogale parvula
TTCCCTCAAACTAAAAAAAAAAAAAAAAAAAAAAAAGCATGACTACAGATAAGATAGCAAATCAAATCAGTCCTAAAATGCTCATTCAACACCCATTAAACAAATAGTGTACGTTTTCTTTTTTTTCTGGAATCAGAAGAATGAAGAGAAACATGTTTTTTTCCCCCCTTGATTTTGTCATATGCCACTAGGAAACTTTGAAACAGAAGTTCTTTCAGATTCCTTCTCACCTTCCTTCTGTATTCCTTTCCCATCTCCTGGTGTTTCTCATCTCATGCACCCATGTTGCCTACGTTCCCCACGGGGACATTCTATTGTGGGATACTTCACTGCCCCAGAAAGAGCAATAAGTCACGAATTGGCTTCCTCATTTTCTATTCCCCTTCTTCCTCCCTTCACAAAAGTTACTTAGTTTTGCAGGACTTAATGAGTGGGCAATAAAGGCTCAATTCTCTCAGAGGAGTTTGTGTTTTAAAAAGATGTTTGGTAACTCCAACGTGTGTCTCTGTGGTGAAAGCTTATGATAAGAAATTAAATGATAGAAGATAAATAATGTACTGAGCACAAGGCCAGAAGCTTCCTAAATGTTAATTCGCATCCAATTTCTAGTATAACAAAGTGAAAAATTAAAAAATGCATTGTGGGAAAGATACTACAGTGCAATGGGGTATGTGTCATATTTTAGATCATGTGAGGAGCATAGCATCCTGCTAGAAAAAATGGCTGTGTGTGGGAGAAGGTGGGGCTCAAGTAACTGGAATTATAGTCGTTTTGGATTTCTTAATAAAACGGCACTCAATATTTCCTTGTTTCTATTTACTTTTTCTTTTTAAAACAACTATTCTTTCATTTTTAATTAAAAGTTTCTTTTATTCTTTGTGTCTATTTTCCTTAAAGAAATAGACCCACGTGTTACATGACTGTTTTCGTATTTCTGACAAAATGTTTATTTATTTATTGTACTTTGGAACATTGTCAAGAATGCTAATTGGGGTTCTAGAGCCCTGGTATTCTTCCACATTTTATTCATTTCTTGTTGTTTACTAAAAGTTTAAATTGCCCACGTTTTTTTGGGAACCCATAGAAGTTTAAATTCTAATACTCATTGGCAGTCTTTAATAGGTTTAAGTGGAGATGGAAAGAGCCATTTTTATAAGTTATACCTAATTTGGAATTGTCATAAATTTTGCTAATGCTTTTGTTCACTTTCTTGTGCACATTTAAAAATCTCTTAAGCTTCGACCCAGTAGATTAAAAAGTATGTGAATTGAGGGAAAACAGCAATACACATACTTTCACATTTTGTGCTGTTTGTTTTTTTTTTTTTTCCTGTGGTCATGATTCTACCTTTTGATTTCTTTACAGGATATTCCAGTGTCTCTAGAAAAGTTGCATTTTTTCCTCTATAGATTTCTTTTATGGATCTAGAGATGATTTATATGTATTATTAATAAGCAGCAGAAGTCTATGTTTATGGGTCCTCCACATTATACAAGTCTGAATGCGTATCTTTGTATTTTCAGTTTTATAGGAAATAATTTTAATTTTTCCATTTCATGTGTCCTTTCTCAACTGCCCATTGAAAGTTCAGCCATTCTATTAAGCTTCATTCAATTTTCTATTATAAATTTCATTCCTCTTCAAAACCTTTGCTGCAAAGTCCATCATTTCTCATGTTATTGCTCTTTCTACAGACACTCATCAATATTTGAAAGCTGTTATATTATGAATTTTGGCCGCCTGATCTTTCCAACTTAGATATCACATCTGGTCCATTTCTAGTTATAAGTGCGTCTGACCCTTCTGACTTTTCAACAGTCTAGATAAAAAGAAATTTTGTATTAGTTTCATAAAAACAGCTTTGCTTCTCAATAATAGATACATACAAATTACATAATCATTTCTTATGGACTTTTAATGAGGAAAACACTTTTTAGACTTCTGGGTGATTTTTTATAGCATATATAATGAAAATCTGGAAATCAATCTGGTTAAATTTATAATGTTCAGAATAATACCTCATTTTTATCTTTTTGTGGCAATGGTGATGGTGAGTACTTTTTAAAAAAATATACTATATAAGCTATATTAATTTCTGAACAGCAATCTTATTTTTTCTAAAAGGTTTTAAAATAGTTACTAATATATGTCCATTGTAGTAAAAGCAAGAAACAGAGAAACAAAAGAAATAATTTCCCTTCCAAATAAATAATAGGTATTAAAATTTTGTAGTATTATCTTCCAAAATTTTATGGGCATAAATATATATTTTTTGTAAGAAAAATAATTAGATCATACTGTGAAGAATAGTCTTCATTAATTTATAAATCTGTCACTATTTGTATTTGTAGCATGGATGTTCTTTAAATTTCTAAGATGGAAATGACATTAAATAAATCAATGAGGATTTTGATTAGGGAAAAAGTAGATGGTGTTAATATGAAGTTAGAATGTATGACAACTCCATTATGCTTCAGGGTGTCAAAAAAGAGGTCTCACGATTTACTGATGGCTTTGGTCTTGATGTACTCTGAAGTGGAACAGAATATCTAGAAAAGGGAGATATATAAAGAAGATGGACTGTGTGCCCCTATGTCTGGCTATGCAGGCTGGAGGTAAATTCTTTGAAGGTAGCATATGGGAAAGTCTTTAGTGGTAGTAACATCACAGGATGTGATGGAGCCTAACGTTATTTTTGTGACTGTCACCCTGAGCAAATAGGAACTGGAAAATCTTGGGACAGTCAGACAGTCAGCTAATGCATAGAACTAGAGTCTCCACCCTTAGAGACTTTCTCTGGGGCACGCTTACTGATGGAAGACTGCTGCTTTTGATTTCCCCAATTGATATTTTTCTAATTTTTTTACCTCAGTGTCTCAATCAATAATTCAAAGATAATTCTATTGACTCTTCACTGAGAGTTTGCTTGTCACTCAGCTAGTGGGCGGGGGGCGGGGGGCAGGCTTGGTGGCTCACTGGTGAGGCTTCAGTCATATTTCTGTGTTCATGACTCGCTTGGATTTAAGCTATGTGGAGGCCAGAACCTTAACTTGGTCATCTCTGTATCTCCATACAACTAGCCAGCAAATGAGGCAATGGATAGAGTTAGCATATTTAGTTTGTCTTAATAGGTCTTTTAGGCTTTACTTAAAGGGACATGCTCACTAACTTCTCTTCAGTGTAAACAATCCTTTTCATTAGTTTTATTAATACTGAAATTTCTTAGTTCTGAAGAGTACTTTGTTCACACACAGCATTCATTATGACAATCTAAATTGGTTTTTATTATTTGCTTGGATTCTATGGATTAAGGAAATTACTACAAAAATTCATAAAGATAAGGATTCTATTTTTTTCCATTAAAGATGTAGAATGGAGAGATATTAACTTGATCAAGCATATCACATGTCTGTACAACCTTTTTATGTAGTAACATAACTATATACAATTTTATTGTCATAGTTGCCATCTGATATGTATTATATCATTCCAATATAGTTAACATGCAGTCCTATATTAGTTTCAGGCATACAATGTAGTGATTCAGAAATTTCATACATCACCCAGTGCTCATCACAAATGTACTCTTTAATGCCCGTCACCTATTTCAACCATCCCCCACCCCTTCCCTCTGGCAACCAACAGTTCTCTATAGTTAAGGGTCTGTTTCTTGTTTTGGTTCTCTTTTTTCCCTTTGCTCAGTTGTTTTCTTAAATTCCACATATGAGTGAATTCATATGGTATTTGTCTTTCTTTGACTGATTTTACTTAGCAAAATACTCGTCTAGCTCCATCCATGTCATTGCAAATAACATAATTTCATTCTTTTTTATGACTAACATTCCATTGTATGTTCGTATATATATACACCACACCTTCTTTATCCATTCATCTATTGATAGACACATGGGCTGTTTCCATAATTTGGCTATTGTAAACAATGCTGCAATAAACATGGTGCATGTATCCCTTTGTCATTGTTGTTATTATTATTATTTTTTAGAGCACAAGTCAGGGAAGAGCAGAGAGAGCACGAGAGAGAATCCAAAGCTGTGCACTGTCAGCGGAGCCTGACACAGGGCTCAAACCCTGAGATCATGACCTGAGCTGAAATGAAGAGTCAGACTCTTGACTGACTGAGCCACCCAGTGGTCCCTGCATATATCCCTTTGAATTAGTGCTTTTGTATTTTTTGGCTAAATACCCAGTGGTGTGATTGTTGGACTGTAGGATGCTTTTAACTTTTTGAGCAGCCTCCCTTTTGGTTTCCACATTGGGTGCCCAGTTTGCATTCTCACTGACAGTATGAGAGCATTTCTTTTCCTCCACATCCTGTAACACCTGTTGTTTCTTGCATTTTTTATTTTAGTCATTCTGACAGATGTGAGGTGATATCTCATTGTAGTTTTGATTGACATTTCCCTGATGATGAGTGATATTGAGCATCTTTTCATATCCCTCTTGGCCATCTGGATGTCTTCTTTGGAGAAATGTCTGTTCATTTCTTCTGCCCTTTTTTTAAAGTGGTTATTTGGTTTTGTGTGTGTGTGTGTGTGTGTGTGTGTGTGTGTGACTTATTAATTCCTAAAAACTGTATAAGAAGAATTCTATTACCAGATTTAGCCACTTCTTTCACTAAAGGGTGGAGCTAACATGAGGCAAAATCCATTTTTTTGAAATCAGCTCTACGTGATTCTACACAGTCATGATTAAATATCTCATGACAACTTTCTAGATAACCCTAGAATAGTGACTGACTGAAATGAACTTAATGTCCACATGACATTTAACTTCTAATTGTTTAATAGTTCCTCAGCAATATCCCTTACAAATGGCAAGATTCATAGAAGAAGGTACATAACTCAATGTAGATTAGCTACCAGAATGTTTCAGCTAAAGTACTTCTGAAATATGTGGAAACTGAGGAAATATTTTAAGAAATTCAGCTTAAAATTAGAAAGTATCAATAAGTAATGAATGCATCAAATTAATAGTGAAAATGGAAAATTATGTAGAGGAAAATGAATTTGTTGAAATATAAAATAAACCATTCGTTTTCCTGTCTATTCTTTAACGTGTTTGAATTTACACACACTTCTGAGCCTCTTAGTAAGTACTTTGTAGTTGTCAACCCAGGGCAGATTTCATATCCCCAATCCTCGCCTTGGATAAAGTAGGTCTAGATCCTTCAATTGAGATGACAAGTTTTTGTAATCTTGAAAGAATGTCTGAAAGAAGAGGAAGTCTTCAAGGTCAGGATTGGGTCCAGAAAATTTCTTATGCTTCCATTGTTTTTAAACTTGTAGACAAGATAGGTAAGACTTATTTGGGAATATATTATTAATAGATGTTATTTATTGGGCACACTTGTATGCATTTATTTCTACAAATAACATGCTGAAGTAAAGATTTTATAGAAGAGGAGACTGATGTTCAGAGTGGTTAAGTGCTGTCTTTATGGTTACACAGCTAGAAAGTAGCAGTATTGGGATCAAATTCAGATTGAACTGTGTTCAAAGCCTGTGTGTATTTCCACGTTAGTTCTATTTATGAAGTGAGGAGGTAGGCAAATTGGAAAAGCAAATACTCAGGAGGGAGGTAAGGATGCATATTATCAGATAAAGCAGGCTTTCTCTTTGGAGACTAGATTGACCTCAGTGTGTGTGCACCACCAAAGGTATTGTTAAGTAAAAGCATGAGTTTGTGTGGAGAAGATCCTTAGAGACCAGCACATCGGCCAAGCCAGCTTTAGTTCATGAGGCAATGCCTATTCTATGCTGAGGCAGAGACAGATACCTTAATGTGACAGGCTGACACCCAGATTGTTTTATTTTAGAAAATGTGGCCCAGTTTGTCTAATTCGCCCTAATACTTTCTAACTCACTTCTGTAAAGTGACTTTAGACTTGACAGATAATGCAGACACCAATGCTCTGAAGATGTCACTGTGAAAAACTCTTTTCCTCAGATTTTCTATCCACCAAAAGGTTTATTATTCTAATCTTGCAGTTACACAATAGAAAATCTTCTGCATAGATGGATAGAACTGTTTAGACACAGACAAGCTATTTTTTTTAAACGTGAGACAGAAACTAAGATAGTTCCAGAAAAGAAGTTGACTCACGGGTTCACCTTCCGGTAATCGCACGGTCAGCATCTAGCTCTGCCAGGCAGACTGAGAGCACCATTCATCTTGTTGATGCTAGTCCTGCCTTGAAACTTCTGCTTGTGCTTTGAGATGAGCCTTATTGGTCAGACAGCAATTCGGTTAAATGAATTCAATTTGTTTCTTACTCTACAGGCAATACCTAATTTCATTCTGCACAGAGAGGGAATTCTGGTTGGGACAGTCTTGCAGCTTCACCAAAATGTCTAGCAGGAGAAATTTTCATCCCTATGCTGGGGTAGAAGGTCAAAAGGACAATGGTCAGTTATGTTCAGAAGAGATTAATCACTATGCACTTGCTTTGGTGCAAAACAAATTCTACTACTGAGTACGTAGCAAGATAAGAGGGTAAGCAGGGGGCTCTGTCCTCTTGTGGGTATCTGGAATACGAATTCAGACATACTGTGCAGTCTTGAATAAAAACTGATTTGCAAGTCAGTCACTCAAGTTCCTCACAAGTATTGCTTGATTAACTTAGAACCCACCTACCCAGGATACTTGTAGGTTTAGTTTTATTCCAAACAATAAAAGTTTGAAGCCAAAAGAATAAGTTGCTTTGTTAATGCAACAGAATTTTTAGGGGTACAGGCATTTTTCTATATATCATTCATGACTGGTGTCTTCCAATAATAAAAAGCAAATGTTTTGGAATCTGTAGACTGTAATTTCTCTGTTTATTTTCTCGCTTCACCCTGATTTGGGGTCTTAGTGTTTCAGGGATCAAACTGAATTCAGGGGAATTTTTACTTTAGTAAAAAGATTGCTGTAGAAATGTCAAAAAGATACATGAATTTTGATTGTACATTTTTCCCCCTAAATATTTATTACACTTTTGCCTCAGATTCCCACACTGGGTGCATATGAGCCCTGGTCCACTGCAGTAAATTCATGGGAGTGCCTCAGCATATTTTAGAACCTTGAAGGAATCAGCAATATTGAACATCTGTTGGATACTGCATGAACTGCTGAAACAATGCAGTTCACAGTTTTAATTTAGCTTGTGCTCATTTTAAATAATTATGTTATGTCTTCATAACTCAGTGGTTGCTATGATAAAAAAAATAAGCACCTTGGGGAAAATGAGTGTGGGGCAGTGTTGGAGTAGGTCATTGAGAAATCCTGACTACTGGTTGAGCCATGAGCTGGATCCAGGCACTCAGAGGCTCCTCATCCAGTTCCCTGTCCTTGAAATGTACATTCCATTCACCATTCCCACACTAGGAGCTGTTTTAAGAAAGGAGACCTGAGAGAGAGTAAAGTGTTGTTGAGACCATCTGGACAGTATACATGGCTAAATCCTGTTAAGGTCTCTAAATAAAATGTTAAGATTCTGGTGGGCGGGCACAGAGATCCACTTGTCTTGTGGCCATTCACGACATTTCCTTAAATTCCCTTGCTTATTACATTTGCCACCTACCCACCCAAAGTGGCCTGCCTCTTTCTTTGGTCTTTCTTTGCCCTCCATGTTAAGGGGCTGATTTGTGAACCAACAAGCCACAAATGAGGGTGGCAGAGTATGATCTGACTTCAAAGTTTGAAAAGCTATGTGATGCCCATGAAGTGTATACCACATGTTGGTAAATGTGGCAATACTTTTTTTTTTAATTTCAAGTTATGTGTATTAGTTTTTCAAGTGTTTACTGAGTTGTTAGAACATAAGTATTTTGCTGTGGACCTAACCTAAATAAATGGAATGGTTAGATATTTCTTTTGGTCTAGTGGTGCCATAAAATTTCTGAGACAAGAGGAGTGCTCTAGCAAGTTTGGGATCCTTTGATCTATGCTAACAATATGGTGATAGATGGGATCAAAATATCTTATGAAAGAAAGATCGTTTGGAGTCTGGGTTCCTTATTAATGTTTTAATCATCTTTTTTTTTTCTTGTAAGATTAGAAAACTGATCTTAGGAACATCCAGGTGGCTCAGTTAGTTAGGCATCCAACTTCAGCTCAGGTTATGACCTTGCAGTTCATGAATTTGAACCCTGTGTTGGGCTCTGTGCTGACAGCTCAGAACCCGGATCCTACTTCAGATTCTGTGTCTCCCTCTCTCTCTCTGCCTCTCCCCTGCTTGTGTGTTGTCTCTCATTCCCTCAAAAATAAATAAACATTAAAAAGATTATCTTAATATTCTTATCAAAGACTGAATTAGGAAATTATACTCTACTTGTCTTTAAATACTATTTAACGGATGGGGAGGGAAACAATGTCAGGCCTGTAATAAACATTCAAAGTATTTGTGGGATGAATTAACAAAAGTGTATGAATTATGTCTAATTACAAAATAATTGTTCCAAATTACCAGACTTTCCCGTTGCCATTAGCTTTTATATTCAGAATATCCCCAAGTATTGTCCAAGTAACTGAATTCAAACAAAGAACCCCATACCTCATTAGCACATTGTTTTGATGGTGAAGAAACAAGTACTTTGTATATATCTTCACCTAATGCCAAAAGAAGTGGTATCTTGTGTCTATGGAAAAGTGTTAATTCCATCTGTTCCTGTCCAAGAGGGAAAAATATGAAAACATACATTAAAAATAAAAAGTATTGTGCACAAGGAATCAAAATGCAAATTAGCCAGACAGATGTAAATTAAATGGGAAATGCTTTCTCTTTAGAATCTGTTGCTCTCCACTCCAAAGTATGCCCCATTAATCATTTTTTTTGTTGTGCTGGACTCCAAGATGGCCCCAGTGATCTCCACCTCCTGGTATTCATGTCCTTCTGTACTCTCCCCCCATTGAGTATGAGCAGCATCTGTGATTAGCTTCTGAACAACACAATATGGCAGACTTTTGTGATACTTGAGATTGTAACTTCTGTCTTGCTTGCAGACTCGATAGATTTTCTCCCCTGCTCGCTTTGAAGAAGTATGCTGTTGTATGGAGAGTCCCATGTGGAAGGAATTAGGATGACCTACTGCCAACAGTCAACAAGGAGCTGGGTCCTGGCAGCAGCCATATGAACTTGGAAACAGATCCTACCCCAGTGAGCTTCAGGTAAGATCCCAGCCTTGACTGACAAGCTCATTGTAGCTTTGTAAAAAGACATGGAAGCCAAGGACCTGGATAAGCCAAGCCAAGATTCCTGACCCATGGAAACTGTGAGTTAATATATGTGTGGTTTAAAACTGCTAAGCTTGTGACAATATTGCTATGTAGCAAAATAGAACTAATACATGTATTCTTCTAGAAATATTCACAAATTGAATCACATTATATGGACTCCGGTAATTTGCCTTTGTTATTCTTTGAAGAAGGATGTGTTTAATGTAAAGTAATAGAAAGGAAGTAAAAGAGAAAGTTCTTAGGAAATATGGAAGTTTCCTGTTTTTCTTAATATTTCTGGACAGCAATACTATTTAATAGTAGTAGTAGTATGGGAGAGAATAAGCTTTCCCTTTGCTCTCTGATCATACACTGACCTCTAAAGTCCTCACTCTACCATGTTTTGTGCTACAGGCATTATCTAATCAGTGATTTTCAGCTGGGAGAGATCCCCCCCCCCCCCCGCCCCTCCCCAACTGACCCAGGGAGAGACATTAGGTAATGTCTAGAGATATTTTTGGTTGTTACAACTGGAAGGAGGGAGAGGGTGTTAATGGTGCCCAGTGAGCAGAGACCAGGGATGCTGCTAATCATACTATAGTGTACAGAACATCACTACCCCCCTGCCCAAGAAAGAATTAATTGACTCAACATATCAGTAGTGCTCAGGCTGAGAAACCCTGATCTAAATCATATTTTCCAATAGTGCATATTAGTAATAAGGTAATTAAAAATTTTTTAAAGTAGGCTCCATGCCCAACATAAGGCTGGAACTCATGACCCCAAGATCAAGAGTCACACGTTCTACTGACTGAGCTAGCTAGGGGTCCCCAATAATAAGGTAATATTTCTATTCTCCAGTTTTTCAGCTCTTGATTTTGTCAATAGTTAGCTACAGGTTTTGTGGGAAGAGAATGGAATTACATATTGGGCTCCTATCACACTGGCAAGGAGTCACCAGGAGACGGAGAAAAAGGAGGAGAAAAGATGTCATGGAAACCAGGATGAGAGTGTCCATAAGAGGGAAGGGCCATAATGATTGACTGCTTTCCAGAGATGGAGTGAGGCAGTACCAGAAAAGAATTTTTCAGATTTAACGTCTATGACTTCCCTAATGACCTTCAGAGGCATCTGGGTTAGAAGATGAAACCAGAGATGACCTCGAGGAGCAAATGAATGGTGAAGTGGAAACAGCCCATATTATGGTGTCTCTCTCTGGTTATTCTTCTAGGGGGGGATGGGGAGGGAGAAGGGTGACAAGTGTGTGTAATAAATGGAGAGGCTAGTAGACTGGGGATGTCTGGAGATGAGACACAAAAGGGAAAATGTGTGAAGTAATGTCCCTGAGAAGGATGAAGGGAGGGAGACTCCAGAGCATAAGTGAAAGCACTGAATTTGCTCAGGAGAAGTGATTTCTCTTCCCAGTGAGATGTGAGAGAGAGAGAGCAAGCCGCTGGAAATAGGGTTGCTTAGCAGAGGCCTCTTCCAGATGGGGGAGGAAGGAGGGTAGCTGCTGTAGCTCTTCCTTGTCAGCTTCTTCTCTCACTTACTACACTTAACCATCGTGCCACTTGCTGAGACCCCAGAGGGAATAGGTGGAGTTGGCACTGTGAAAGTTTGAAATAAAAATCCAGTGGGGGAGAGAATCAGTGAGGAACCATTCCCTTAGCTTTCCTTTCCTTTCTTTTCTTTTAAATCCAATTTGGATTTACATTTTTTAAATTGAAATATATTTGACATGTAATATTGTGTGAGTTGAAGCTGTCCCATGTATTGATTTGATACATTTATGCAATGCAATATGATTGCCTTTGTAGCAGTAGCAATAGGAAGTACTTCTATCACTTTATATAATTAGCATCTCTCTTTTTGTGGTGGGGATAATTAAGATCTAATCTCCTAGCAAGTTAGAAGCGTAGTGATACAATGTTCTGTATCACTATACTGTTCATTAACTCTTCAACTATCTATTAGTTACAAGTTAGCCTTTCTCCCTCCCTCCCTTCCTTCCTTCCTTCCTTCCTTTCTGTCTTTTTTTTTTAATAGTTTATTGTCAAATTGGTTTCCATACAACACCCAGTGCTCTTCCCCACAAGTGCCCTCCTCCATCACCACCACCTCTTTTCTCCCCTCCCCCTTCAACCGTCAGTTCGTTTTCAGTATTCAGTAGTCTCTCAAGTTTTGCGTCCCTCTCTCTCCCCAACTCTCTTTCCCTCTTCCCCACCCCCTGGTCCTCCATTAGGTTTCTCCTGTTCTCCTGTTAGACCTATGAGTGCAAACATTATGGTATCTGTCCTCTGCCTGACTTATTTCGCTTAGCATGACACCCTCAAGGTGCCATGTAGTACTCCATTGTGTATATATACCACATCCTCTTGATCCACTCATCAGGTGATGGACATTTAGGCTCTTCCCATATTTTGGCTGTTGTTGATATTGCTGCTATGAACATTGGGGTACATGTGCTCCTATGCATCAGCATTTCTGTATCCCTTGGGTAAATCCCTAGCAGGGCTATTGCTCGGTCATAAGGGAGTTATATGGTGCAGCTGCTCTGGAAAACAGTGTGGAGGTTCCTCTTTCTGCCTTTCTCTCTGTCTTTCTGTCTTTCTGTCTGTCTGTCTTTCTGTCTTTCTTTCTTATCTATCTATCTATCTATCTATCTATCTATCTATCTATCTATCAATCAAGAAAGTGCAAGCTGGGGAGGGGAAGAGAGAGAAGGACAGAGGCTATCTGAAGAAGGTTCTGCACTGACAGCAGTGAGCCTGACCTGGGGCTTGAACTTACAAATTGCAATATTATGACCTAAGCTGAAGTTGGACACTCAAGGAACTGTGCCATGCAGGTGCCTCAACCTTACTTTCTTTATAATCTTTCTGAATGGTTTCTTGGAGGCTGGGAGGAGGAAATCTGGTCACTCACATTCACAAGCAAGTCAGACTAGAAATTCCAGGCTTTCATATTCTGTTGTCCCCAGACTGTCTTTCCAGATGCCTGGTAGGGGAGGTTGGCGGGGTGGGATGGCAGCACTCATGCCTTCCTGAGGCTTTCTTGCCTCCCATGACTAAATTTTAGGAATCATTATCCCGAGTGTCTGGCTTTTCTCCAAAACTTGACATTTCCTGTGTGTGATGTGAATTAAGCTTGCTACCTTCCCAGAGCCACTGAGACTCTTGGTACCATAGCAGAGAACCCATTTTAGACCCAGGTGCATTTTTTCTAGTGCTTAGATTTTGGCAAACAGTATCTCCTTCACCAAAAGTGTGGGTATTAAATGTGATGTTGTTTGCACCCCATGTTGTTGGAGTTTTCGTGAGTACTTTAATGGTCCATAGAGACAACAGGATGGAACATTTGAAATTGATGTCATACTGAGCTGCCCCGGGAAAGGTGGCCCTAAAGGCAATCACCTGCCTTACCTTCTTCCAAGAATGACTTTAGAATACTTTGCCTTACTGACTTTGGTTTTTCTGAAATGCTCCAAGTACTCAACTCTATCCACAAGCCTGACCACAAAGGAAGCCTGAATGTTTTATTTGCATCTCTAAATTCCTGCAAAGGTTTTAAAGTTATTTTACCCACAGGTAAATATAACAAACAGTGATATTCAGATAGTACACATTTAAGCCTGCCTTTCCTCCCTATGTAAAAGCACATGCTAATGGTTGCTGGATAATTAAAATTAAACCACATTCAATAGATAAACAAATTAAAGCAGAGCAAATTGTGTGCATGCCTCCCTAAACAGCACACACATTATCAGAAAGGGTAGCTCTAATTATTCAAGGATATAGGAGAGCTATTGAAGGAGCTATTGATTTTTTTAAAGATAAGAATCTGTCTTCAGTATTAATGGGTAGTATTTGTTTACAGGCCAAAGTCTTTGTAATACTGAAGGAATTAAAAAGGAAATTGAATCAAAACTACCTCAATTTTACATGCTAATCAGGACTCACCAGCCAATAGATCATGATCTGCCAGTGTAATGTTTAACATTTAATTACAAGGTAATACATGAATTTGTATCCTTTCTAGAACATTACAGTATTTCTAACCATTCCCAAACATCCATCTTTTCTTCGTAGGTAACACTAGTAGTTTTGGTGTGGACACTTCAGATGGTTTCTAATGAATTTTAGATACATTTACATATATTTACCCATACACGCTTTACAATGTTATATTGTGAGTTTTTTGTTGATGAATTGTGTTTTGGTGTCCAACATAAACGGGATCATTCTATACATATCTTTTCCTAAAATGCATTGGTCATTTAATCATATGCCTTAGAGATTTTTGATAATGGTACATGCAAATCTCCCTCAATATTTCTCCCCTTTCATTTCCTTTTCCTCTGAATATATTTGTATCAATGCAATAAATGCCTTTAATTAAAAAAGGAAAAGGGACAAGGAAGGCAGATAATGAGATGCACCAGTCAGTCGCATGGACACCCACTCCTCAGAGGCAACCACTCTGAGCAGTTGCCTACGGTTATTAACTTTTGATGTTTAAATAATCTATGTCCGTGTTGATGATCAGTTACCAGTTTTAAACTCTATACTGATTTTCTGCTTGATGGAATATGGTTACCCTTACACTCTTGCGACTGTCTTTCCCCATTTCCCCCCAATACAGTTCTAGAATTACATTTTGTTTCTCTACTAGTTATCTGTATAATTAAAGTACTTAGGACTTTATTTCTTGTCTTTTAATTACATATATTACTTCTGGATTCCTGACCGTGTAATGAGGCTAGTGTCTCTCCCTTCAGTTTTCCTTTCCTTTCCATTCTTTCAGCTTACTTTATAATCCTGTCCTTTACAGTGTTAACTTCAATTATGTGTTTTGTTTATAAGCTGAATCTAAAAGTTGAAAACCAACAATGGCACTTATATTATTGTAACTATGCAAATATACCATGCACCAAGAGTAGACTATGATTTTCTTTTTATATAGCATTCACTTTTTGTTTGATAGTATTTAATTTTCTTTCATTTGCCTTTATCACATCCCTAATAAAAACCCACAAAAACTCTTTTCAGTTAGAGGAATTATGGATTCTTCCTTCCCAGAGATTTTCGTCTCAAGGCCATTCATCCATTCTACTAATAAGGACTATTGTTCTCTAGGCTTGGGGACCAGCTTTAGCTTGGGACCTCTCCTCACTGCTTCTCTAGAATGTTCCTCTCATTTCCTATTCCCACATCTTTTTGCTCCAGGATATTCTCAGGAAACTTCCCAAGAAATGGTATGTAAGGGGTAAATTTTCTGAATATACATGAAAATATTTTTTTTTACTAACAAACTTGATTGATAATTTGGTTGGGTAAGAACTCAAGTTTTAAAATTATTTCCCCTTAAAATAATGAAGGCATCTAGTCTTATAGGAAGCACTCTGAAGGCAATCAGTTTATTATTACAGTGTCAGTGACAATGCTTTTAAAAAAAATCTAAATTTGAGTTGTAACACAATATTACATTAGTTTCAAGTATACAACATAATGATCCAACTTCTTTAAATGTGATGCAACACTCAACTATAAGTGTAGCTACGATCCATCCCCATGTAACACTGTTACAATGTCATTGACTGCATTCCCTGTGTTGTGCATTTTATTCCTCTGATGTACTCATTCCGTAACTGGAAGCCTGTATCTCCTGCTGCCCTTCACCCATTTAGCCTATCAAGCCACCTCTTTCCTTGCTTTTAGCAAGAGCTTTCCTTGCTCTTTATTCTGAGTAATGTAACACGGTACAGATATTTGCCTGCGTGTGGGGTTTTTTTTTTCATTCAGAGTGGGTTTTTAAATTTGGAGTCTCATGTCCTTCACTTACAGGAAATTTTCTTGTGTTATTTCTTAGGTATTTTTTTCTCTTTCTCTGTTCATTCTGTTATCTCTGTCTCTTTTTAGATTTCCTATTAGATTGGAATGTCTGATGCTTAGGTCATATGAATTAATTCTTCATTTACATATTTTTTCATTTCTTTTTATTCTCTTTTTGGGGATACTTATTTGGCTTTATTTCTAAATTATACATTTTTTTAACTTAGTAGATTTTCAACACATAAGAATTCTTTGGTTTTTCACTGGCTTTTAAAGTAATTTCTTATTGTTTATGGATAAAATATTACGTTGAAATTTCTGGGAATAATAATTGGAGGTTTTTAGAATTTTGGTTAATTCCCTAAATTGTTCTTTCCCTGTGGCATCAATTTTCTTTTCTTTTTAAATATTTATCTATGTCTTCTCTTTGGAGATTTTCTTCAAATGTTAGGTGATCATAATGTTAAGATCTCCCTTCATGACTTTAAGATGGGAATGTAAAAAGCTGTTTGGGGCACTCTGTGTAGGTGGGCAGCACTTCTCCACCAGAGACCCACCTTCTAGAAGGTGCATATCTTTTCTTTGTGGACATAACCTGAGGAGATAGATAACTGGTGTTCTGTGTGCAGTAAGTCTGGAAGGTTTGCAGGGATGGCTTCGTAGGACCCCTGGTTCAGAAGGGTTCCACCTTCTGGGGTGCCTGGTGGCTTAGTCGGTTAAGTGACTGACTTCGGCTCAGGTCACAATGTCACAGATTCGTGGGTTCAACCTCATGTCGGGCTTTGTGCTGACAGCTCAGAGCCTGGAGCCTGCTTCGGATTCTGTGTCTCCCTCTCTCTCTGACCCTCCCCCACTAATGCTCTGTTTCTGTCTCAATAATAAATAAAACATTCAAAAAATAAAAAAAAAAAAAAGAGAGAAGGGTTCCACCTTTGGTTTAACGTTCTGTGTTCCCTGTCTTGAAATGGTTAATAATTTTATCTTTGAGATTGTGTTTCTTAAGTCAAGTTAAATGGGGGCAAGATGCATGCGTAGAGGCTTCGAACCTCAGTTCAAGGGGTCCCACCTCCTCCCAGGGGAGGTTTTCAGAGTCTCAGCAAATGTCCTATGGACCCCTGGCTTTACCCACCTTGTCATGGTCTGGCGACCTTGGGTTGAATATATTTGTGGTATGCATGTGTGAGGTAGGGGTTGAGGGTATTTGAAGAAGTGGGTGTCTTTCTCTGTTGCCTACTATCCCCAGAGGGGTCCTGTACATAGATGAAGTGGGGATGGTTGGGATTATAGCTTACAAGAGGGCTGCAGCTCCGTTATGCCTGCCTGGGCCACTCTCTGTGGCAGGGGTGGGGGGGTCGGGTGGGAGGCGCCAGATGGGGAGACAATTCAGCAAAGTGAGTTGGGGGAATTCTCATCTACCTGCCATCTAGGAACCTAGCACGGAGGTTACAAGTTCTTGGGTCACCTTTCTTCCTGGACACTTTTTGCCCCTGGATTTGAATTTCAATTTGCATTATTAAGTCTCTCATATTATGTAGTCAGCCCTGAGTGGAGATAAACAGATAGTGAGAAATGGAATCACATGTCATTGTGTGTCTTTAAAACTCACATATATATCTTTACTAGACTCTCCAAACTGGTTACTCATACTTGAATTACTACTGGAATTTTCCCATACTTTCACCTCAGTTAATATTATTATTGAAAAAAAATTTTGCCATTCTTATGATTGAAAAATTGTCTCCTTTATTTTACATTACCCCGCTTATTAGTGAACTCAACTACCTTTTAATATAGTAATCAACCTTTCTGTCGGTGAATATTTTGTGTTCAATCCTCTGTCTTTTTCTTTGTGGCCTGTGTCCTTGTGTGTGTATATATTTTTATACATATTTGTGTACATAGTTAATATTCACCAGATAATATTTTAAGTTTACATATACTAATTCATTACATCGTTGCAATAGCCTTACAAAGTAGCTTTTTTTAGTATCCTTACTTAACAGATTAAAAAAGTTAGGGTACTGAGAGGCTAAGTATTGAGAAGGAGCTGACACAGCTCAAAACTCTATCTGTTGTAAAATTTTCCTCCCTGTTGTTTTGGTTTGTATTTTACCCTTATTATAGTGTCTTTTGTATGACTTAAAAATTAAAAATTTAGATCTTATTTATCAAAAGTTTTAAATATCTTTTAGTATTTCGTGTGTTGTTTAAAAGGCTTTCCAAACCTGAAGCTCATGTACATTTACTCTTAGATTTTAAACATAGCTATATAATTCTGCTTTTTTTTTTACTGAGATATTAAATTTTTCTTAAAATTTTTTGTGTAAAAATGTTTACTTTTTTTTAAAAATGAAAAGTCATTTGTAGCAATAGTTCATCTTTTTGGAATAGTCTGTTTTTTACCCATTGATGTAAATGGTGTCCATTTTCATATTCCAGATTCACCTATATTTTTGGGGTTTTTTGGAAGATCTTTGTTTTCTTTCCTTTTTAGTTTTGCACTGTGAGGTATTTGCAGCTTAGGATATGTTTGGATATCTCTTAGATATTTGCCCTTTATTTTTCTTTTTCAAAATTGCTTTGCATATTGTGCTTTTGGTCTCTATGAGATTTAATATCAGTTTATCCATTTTGGTGAAAAGTCTAGCTGTGAACTCTAGGTAGATTGCTTTGAAATTAACATATTATTTGGGGACTGTTGACTTATTTGTTTATTTAAATATTTATGCATTTTGAGAGAGAGCACAAGTGGGGGAGGGGCTGAGAGAGAGAGAGGGAGAAAGAATCCTAAGCAAGCTCTGTTTTGTGACCTGGGGCTCAATCTCATGAACCATGAGATCATGCATGACCTGAGCCAAAGTCAAGAGTGAGACACTCAACCAACTGAGCCACCCAGGTGACCCCAACATCTTTATTTTTATGAGCATTGTATGTTGCTATATTTACTCAGGTATTTTAAATTTTATTTATTTATTTATTTATTTATTTATTTATTTATTTTTAAAGTTTATTTTTGAGAGACAGAGAAGAGAGCAGAGGAGGGGCAGAGAGAGAGGGGGAGAGTATCTCAGCAGGCTTTGTGCTGTCAGTGTAGAGCCCCATATGGGGCTTGAACTCAAGAACTGTGAGTTCATGATCCTAGGTGAAAGCAGTAGCTGGATGCTTAACTGACTGAGCCTCCCAGGTGCTCCCTACTCAGGTATTTTTTAACATCTAGAAATAAATATAAATAATATAATGTTAAATATGTAACAACATAGACTAATATAAACAAGTTTAAATATATATGCCTTTTTAAATGAAGATCTTATATGTATAGTGTTATTTTCATTTAGGTATTTCATAGTAGTTGTCATAGTAAGTGGCACTTTTTTCCCCATTATATTTTCTAACTGGTAATGGGTGGTATACAGGAAAACTGTGGAGTTTTGCTTGCTGACCTTGTATCTGGCCACCTTTTTTTCTGTACTTCAATTAATTTTTAAGCTGATGCCCATGTTGATAAATCTTCAATGAGTGTTGCTACCTAGGTCTTCCTTTTCAGTGACTTATTATGATTTCCAATATAGGCAGCAATCCCTTCTGAAATTTACCATCACTAGAATTGCCTTTCAAGGGCTTCACAGTCAATAAGCCTGCGCTTACACCCAAATTGATACTTAATGTACTCTACTCAATGGGTAGGCTTGTCAGTGTACTGATATAGTAAGAGTAATTCAATTATTAGATTACATTCTAGAATAATTAGTCATCCACCCTGCCAAAGATACATGGAATAATGGTTTTTCCATGGTTCTTAACAAGTAAGTTGACTAAATGTTTTTATTTATATTTGGCTTAGTTGGGCTAAAAAACAGGGCCTAGTTTAGGGTAAGAGAGAAAATAAATGTTAAAATACCTTCCAAGATGTTACATGAAGTTAATTTAGATTAGCTTCTTCGATTAGCTGGCTGTGGGAATAGAGTTGTCCAATAATATATAGGACACCCAGTTAAATTTGAATATCAGATGGACAACAAATAATTTTTTAGTCTAAGTGTGCCCTGTGCAATATTTGGAACATTCTCTACTAAAACTTATTTGCTTATTTAAATTTATATTTAATTGGGTGTCTTGTATTTTTCTTTGCCTTATCTGGTACCTTATCTGGGAAGGCACTGTGAGCAGACATGGTGTATAGACACCAACAGTGTCAGTGTGACCATCTGGTCTGATGAAGGAAAGAGCACAAACACCAGAAGGAAGTCACATTCAGACAAAAAGGCTTTCAAGATTTTAACTGTATTCTTTACTCTGTTCAGGGTTTGAAAGGATTAATTTTTAAGGTTCTGTCTTTAGCCTTTAGCCCCTAGAAAAGTATGTGTGTATATTATTTTCCTGCCACTTTAGGGGTTAAATCTTGGGCTTAGTTTCATTATAGTTTTTAATATGGAGCATTGAAGCAGTGAAAAAACTAAAAATCATAGACCTGAATTTTAAATATTATCTCCTTGACTGTATAACTATGTGACTACGGTAGTCACTAAATTGGGACTGTTCACAAACATACTGGTTCTCCTTGTTCCAGGTCTCTGGTGGGGTAGCACCTCCTAACCCAAAAGACTCATGACTTGGTTTGATTAATAAAAGATGACTGGAAACTTTCAAAGCCAAAGTTCCATTTGTTATGTCCCTACCTCTGCTATAGTGATGTTGGAAATGTATTAAGACGGAAGCTTGGGTATCTTGAGTCTCTGAATGACTATGATGAATAGTGGGAACTCTTCAGATCCACACTGAACATTTAGTGTGGGTGAGAAGTAAAATTTAAAGCAGCAATATTAATGCTGTTTGTTACTGCTGCATAACATAGCCCACATGGACAGAAACAGATACGAGACGTTGAAATGAGGATTGCTGCATGAAGCCTATCATCGGTGGCTTTGGCCTATTGGTTAGGTGCTGGTTGGCAGAAAACTATTGCCAGAGGCTAGACGAATGGTAAACTGTCTTCTGTGATGATCTGAGAGGAAGTTAATGTAGCTACTAATTTGTATCTCTAGAAGAAGAGGTGGAAAATAGAATGTTAGTAATGTGTGTGGGTTGCTGTTTACTGTTTGCTATATCAAGATACTTCAAAAAAGATGAATTCAGATAAGAACTGACCAATTTGCAAGAAAGAATAATAGAAAAAGTCCATAAAATTCAAAGAATTGTGGGATTGGAAGAGGCAACTTTCTGCCAATATCAAAGAGTAAAAAATAGAATTAAAAAGGCTTTTGAGACACCTGAGTGGTTCAGTCACTTAAGCATCTGACTTCGGGCTCAGGTCATGATCTCATGATTTGTGGGTTTGAGCCCTGCATCAGGCTCTGTGCTCACAGCTCAGAGCCTGGAGTCTACTTCAGATTCCGTGTCTCCCTTTCACTCTGCCCTTCCTCTCTCATGCTCTATCTCCCTCTTTGTCAAAAATAAATGAAAATTAAAAAGATTTTATAAAAAGTCTTTTCATCAAGAATAGCAGATTTAACTCAAAGGTATGGCCATTCCATTTATTCTTAAGTCCTCTGAATGGATAAAAGTTTCTAATATCCAACAAAAGTATGGCACCAAGTAAGTCTTTTCAATTGGATAAAATAGCTCAGTAATTAAAGACTAATGTGATCAGAGTCCTCTGTTAACCTTAGTTGAATATACAGTAGGAATAAAACTTAAACAGGTTTTTCTAAGTTACTGAGTTCTTGGGCTTCTGAGACTGAATGGTTGACTTTAACTTCTTGTCTTTTACTTATTCTGTGAAATGGGATTAATTATACTTGCCCTGTGTACTCCACAGGAGAATTGTAAAAATCATCGATTTGTTCATTAGCATATATTTATTGGACATCTTTCATGTGCTAAGCTTGTGCTAGGCTTTAGGAAATCAAACATGATCTTTTCTTATATACTGTGTGATCATTAAACATAGTGGGCTTTGGCTCACAAAGGAAGCTCAACTCACCCAGCACTGAGAGGGAAACTGTCAAAGAATTCCTAGAGGAGGTCAGGTGCACTGAATAGCTGAGAGGTTTGTCTAGGCAGAGACCATAGTGAGAATGATGGAAGAACGTATAAAACTGGAAATCAGTAAGTGCTTGGGGGTAGTGGTGGTGGGTATGATTGGGCGGGGAGAAGGGAGAAGACATTATTAGTCTCATATATTAAATCAAGGAATTAGACCGTTTTATCAAGTTATAAATCATCAAAGGATTTTAAATATGGAGAGAGATACAGAATGAATGTTTTCTTTTTAGAAATACTACTATGGTAACAATAGAGGGTAGTTTGGAGGGGGAGAAATTATTGAGTAAAAGTTTATTGAGGTAATACAAGGGAAATAATGTGATGTCAGTGGGGATAGAGAGAAGGAGAAAGAGTTGAGGGATATTTAGGAAATAATATCACCAGGATTTGGGCACTGATTGACTCAGAGATCCTTGTTGTAGGTAGGGGTAGATGAGAAGCAGTGCTTCTGTGTACTGAGGATGGAATTTAAGAAGGGGAAGATTTTGAGGGAAAGATAGTATGTTCACCGTTTTCTAGACAGAGGTTGCTATTTGCATTTGTGTCATATAAGAAGAAAAGTTCAATGAACAGTTGGTTTTATAGGACTTGCTCCTAGAACTCACTTCTGAGCAAGAAACGAGCCATCAGAGTCCTTATCATCCAAGAAATAAATGAGACCCTGGGTCTTGTTGAGGTCATCTAAAGAGTAGGATAAGGGCGAAGAGTGAAGCCACGGGGAACATATTTACTCGTATGTGACTGCTGACTTTTATGGAGTACCTACCACAAACCAGGCACTGGGTAAAGGATTTTTGCAAAAATTAATTTAAAAATTAAGTAAGTGCATTATTTTGCTTAATTTGAACTATATCCTACAAGACAAATTCTGTTAACATGCTTGTTTTATAGAGAAGAAAACAGAACCTCAGAGAGGTAGCTTGCCCAAGGTCATGGAGCTGGTAAGTGGTAGCCTGGGGATTCAAAAGTAAGTGATATGATTCCAGAAACAGCAGGATGAATCACTACATTTAGGGAGTGAGCCATAAAAACAACCAGGAAGGTGTGACCCAGATGTGGGAGGAAGCTTGGAAGGGAGGAGGGGGTGCACCAGAAACCAAGGGAGAAAAGACTTTCAATGAAAACTGAGTGAGGCAAGGACTGAATACTGTGGAGACTTTAAGGAAAGCAACATGCCTACGAGTTTCTGATGGCTGAGACAATACTAGTGAACATGCAAGAGTGGAAGACAGAAGTCAGTGGGTTGAGTGGGGACCAGAGAGAACAGAGTAGAGGTGTAGGGTGTAAACTGTTTTCTAGAACACTTGGAGCCATGATGACCAGAGATTTGGGGTTTATGTGAGGGGTGTTTTGATTTTCAAAGGGAAAGATATGATCATGTTTAGAGGTTTAACAATCAGTAGGCAAGAGGAAAGAGAGAGAGAGAGAGAGAGAGAGATGGTTGACATGGGGAGGATGGGTTCTGGAAGCAGGTAGAAGAGCCATTTGCATAGAAGAAAAGGCACTTCTACTGAGAAAGGAGAGAAAGAATTAAGGAATTTCAGAATCAGAAAAGTTTGCAGAGGAAGAATAGGAAGTTGAGGTATTTCTCATTCTGATATAAAAACATTCAGAGAGATGAAAGTGTTGTGCATACACAAATTAAACCTTTTAAGGATTGATAATATAAAACTTTTTTCAAGTTACCCAGTAGAGTTAGAATAAGAAAGTCAAACATTCATCAGTCTCTGGGTCTCGAAAGGAGGTCCAGATTTGTCTTTTGCTTTTCAGTCTGTACCAGGGTTTCTTCTTTATGTCTACAGGACAGTCATTTGAATATGGACTTAGTTATTGTCAGGAGGACTTGGATTCACCGCTCATGGTATAGGTTTAAGTGAAATCAACAAAAATTTTCCGAAAGAGTCAACCCTGTTAATCCCCTTTTCAAAAGCAATTGTCCCCATGTTCCTTACGCTGCCTTCCCTGGACCCTTTTAATGTTGAATTGATGCCTGGTATTAGGAAACACTGTGTCTTAGCTTGGGCTACCATAACAAAATACCATAGGCTGGGTGACTTAAATAACAGACATTTATTTCTCACTGTTTTGAAGTCTGAGAGGTCTGATGTCCGGATTCTAGCAAGGTTGGATTCTGTTGGCACTTTCCCGCATGGTTGCAGAGGGTCACCTTCTTACTGTGTCCTCACAGGGCAGGGAGAGAAGGTGGGAAAGGGGGAGGGGAAGCAAGAGAGAACATCAGTTCTCTGGTCTCATAAGAACACGAATCTCATCACAAGAAGTCTATGCTCACAACATCATCTAAACCTAATTACCACCCCAAAGGTCCACCTCTGTCTGCCATCATAGTTTGGGTTAGGGTTTCACTATATGAATTTTGGGGGGGACACAAATATTTAGTCTGTAACACCCTGTGATCCTAAAAGACTTGCTTCCCTTAAGATAACCTCTCTTTCTTTGTTGTTATACTATCCTGTTAAATCAGAACCTGGGTGATTTATACCTACTCAAAAGGCTTTAGGTGGCTTTATGCTTATAAAAAATTACGGTATTTATTTGCTAAACCTATGTGAAAACCCATTTGTCTTTTTAAGTCACCAAATCTCTATGCTCTGACCTTAAGAGTTGTCTATGTTTAGCGGAACACGTGACATAATGGACCTATGTCTCTTTTTAACCCTTAAGTCTTTTTTAGCCATTAACATTTTGGGCAGGCTTTTTGTTACTGTTGCTAAAATTTTTGCTGTGCCCTCACAGAGATTTTAATTTTCTTCAGGCAAAATGTCCTGAAATCAGAAGCAGGAGCTTTATTGGATACTGCCTGCCTATGTTTTCTTTAGAAAGCTGTTTTTCAGTCGTCTCTTGTATGTCAAAATAGCACTCTCAACAGCTGAATTATTGAAATGTTCGGGGGTGAATAGGGAGCTGGACAAAGTCCCCCACAGAGGCCCAGCTGGCATTTGGGAGAGTGGCGCCTCCGGCTACTTAGTGACAGACAAGTTTCCTCCAAATAACTGTTTTCCACGCTTGTTGCTGGTACATCCACAATGTCTGAGTGATCCATGAGGAGTACGTTCGTGTCTCCAGAGGACAAGGACAGTGTTGGAAAATTCGATGGTATTATTTGATAGGAAAGGCCATTTCCGAAGAGAAATTAGAGATGCCTTTTCACCCACAGAAATAAATTATTTTCTTTGTTTCAGAAGAAAACACTTCTTACCTCAATTGAGATGATTTAAATAAATACCTAAAAAAATCTTAGAGCCACACTTTACCCCTCCCTTCCCTTTTGGCCGAATATCTTTTGCAGGCTTAGTATTTCAATGTGCCCCTGGGAACCACACGTGACTCAGTGTGGTGGTGCGTGAGGGCTTGGAGGGCAATTCTGGGATTCTGGGATTTGAGTCCAACTCTGCCACCAAATTAGTGTGAGACCTGGCACGCATCATTTCACCTGTGTGGGCCTCAATCTTTTCCTCTATGGAAAAAGGAATTGGATTAGGTGATATTAAAAGTTAGCTGCTTGGTGAAACTATAGTTTCATCATTCCTGTATATCTAGAATATTTACTCTCATGCAATTTATCAAAAAACTGCAGGAAGCTAACAAAAGTGATATTTGAATTAATAGAAAGGTTAAATTTGACTTCCAAAAGATTAATTATGGTAGAAGAACTCATTTGGGGGCCTTGGTATATTATACTGATTTTCTTCTAGGATGCCATATCTGGATAATGGATCACATAAGAATGTATATAATGGAATTAGTGTCACCAAAAAATACCAATTTTATTTTTTATCTGCATTGAGACAAGTAGTTTGTTGTGTTTTTCTGTACAGTTAAATTAGGGCAACTGAATGCCCCTGTATCACATTGGAATCTCCTTTCAAAGATAATCACGGCTCCATGTAGGCTAATTATTTTGAGATGGGGTAGACGTCCATTGAGATGAGTGACTTGTTAGGCTCCTCACCTAACCCATGAAGATGCAGTCATACATCAGCTGGTCCCTTTGGAGGTCTCTGGGCCCTTAGACTTCTGGAAGGATTTAGTAGCTTTTCAACCTTACCATCATCAGCTGAGACGAAGTAGAACATAGAGGTTAGTAGCACAAGCCCTTGTGTTAGACTTTTTCAATCTAATTCTGGTGCCACCCTTACTGAGTGAACTTTGATGAATTTCTTAGCCCCTCTCTCTTCCATGGTTTCCTCCTCTGAAAATTAGTGATAATGATAAGGATGAAATGATTTAGTGTATTATAAGGATTAAATGTGTTAATATATTGAAACGGCTTAGAATAAATAACTCCTGTCACATCGCAGGTGATATCCAAGGGTTAGCTATTCTTATTGTTACATCATCACAATCATTATTCCTCTTCAGGATTTATTAACACCTCATTGAGCAAAACAATATTGAGAGAGGATTACCTGAAAGACAAAGTCTGTCCATTCATTGAGATATTCCAAATTCTGCCCCATTGATCAAATCACATCTACAGAGAGCTGAAATTGTACACTCTGTATTGATGGTGCTTGTGTTTTTGCCAGGGAAATTAACACATTAAGGTTTTGTCGCTTGTTCACGTCATGGTCTGATTCAGGTTGAATGGCTTCCCTTGGAGATTCTCATCTGAGCTAAGGATGTAGGTTGTTTGTATTGTGTGACACTGCCATTTTCTTTTTTTTCTTAAAAAATGTTTTAAAAATATTTATTTATTTTTGAGATAGAATGGTAGACTGTAAGTGGGAGAGGGGCAGAGAGAGAAGGAATGATGGGATCAGAGGCAGGCTCCAGGTTCTGAGCTGTCAGCACCGAGCCCAACATGGGGCTTGAAATCACAAACCGTGAGAGCATGACCTGAGCTGAAGCTGGACGCTTCACTAATTGAGCAACTCAGGCACCCTGTGGCACTGCCATTTTCAACACAAGCCTTCGCCGTCACTGAAAGAGCAAGCCAAAGTTTAGATGGGAGATGCATGGCTGGGCACTAGCCAGAACCCTGACACATGGCCCCAACTTAATTTCATATGGTTGTGAAACATAGAGTTTCTGGGTCTACAGGAACAGGGAATGAGGTTGTGGTGCTCTCTGTTACATATGGTCCTGTAGACTCATTTTTACAGGGCTCTGATCAAGTGAATACAAAAAATAGGTCAAGGCCACATTACCTTATTTTTATTGTATAAATGCTACTGATTAGTGTTTTATCTTCATGTGAAACCCAGTGCAGCACTAAGCCTGACCTTAAAAAATAGTTGTGCCTCTCCTAGGAAAATGGTTAGTTTTCTCATGGAAAGAGACCAGATTTCCTTTTTTAAGTTGGTAGGGCACTAGAAAATTAAGGGCCAAAATTCTCGCCCATCTGTGACAACTACACTCCTTGATTAGTTTCATGCCCCATAGAATTAGTTTTCTTTTTTCTTTCACAGTGAATTCATGCTACTTTTTTTGTATTTTATAAATCCTGATAAATCAAAGGAAATCTATTTTCTTTTTTGGAACAAGATGGGACATAAGTAAATAGGTAAGCCCATTTCTTTGTGTAGAGGTCTCTCATAGAAATCATTATCACAAAGATTCTCTTCCTTAAATCTTTTGAGAGGTAAGACACTTGCATCTTAAAATAATTGGGCTTATAATAATTTGATAGTGATTCTTATCTCAAGAAGTATGGATAGAGAGCCCCCAGGAGGCTTTTCAGAACACCTCTATTAGCACTGGTAGAGACAGATATTTAAATAGTAATGTAGTCCTTCATTGCAATATTTTCATAGCTCTTTCCTCTCTTTGTATTCTCCTAAAATGTTTTATGTTTATCTCATGTGTAAATATTTAAGCAAAGGGAGAATCCCTTCTTCTCAGAGTATCAGGTTACCTTACTACAGTTCAAGTTTCAAATGTTGAAATGAAGAGTAGTTCTTGGTTTGATTCAGGCATCTTCTTGGCCTGAGAGAAGCCAGATGCAAGCCTGCTGTGGTCTCTCTTTTCTTTTGGGAAAAACAATGATTGAATTATCCTAAGAAGATTTTATTTTCCTCTATTTTCTTTCTCCCTCCCTTCCCTCCTCATATTCCATAGGAAAAGAGTGTCATACTGTCTAAAGAAAGGCAGAAGGTTAGAGAAGGAATGTACTTTGAAAGGCAAGTGCCTTTAAGGAAATTGTGTCTTTTTTTTTTTTTTTACCACACTGCATGTTTGGTGAAAGTGCATTGAAAATTGGAAAAGACTAACTGACTTAGCTAATCCAGTTATGCAGACTTCACTTCCTTAGAGAGAGGACACAGATTTACTTTAAAGATAAAAGAGACAAACCTGGGTGAAAGAAGTATATTTACGATTAATTTACCTTGTGCCCAGAACCCATCACCTGATCCTCCAGCCATTTTTGTGGCCCTCCTCTACTGTTTTCTTGCAGATGTCTTATAAGTTAGGTGATGTGGTGGCTAACCTCTAGCATGGCCCCCAGTATTCCCCACCTATGGTAGTCATGCTCTTGTATAGCCCTCTCTCACATAGTACCAGGTTTGGTCTATGTGAACAACAGCATAGGGCAGAAACAATGGTAATTCACTCTGAGATTAGATGATAAGTTCTTTTTTTCTTTTCTGAGAGAGTGCAAGTGGGGGAGGGGCAGAGAGAGAAGAACAGAGGATTTGAAGCAGGCTCTGGGCTGAGAGCTGTGAGCCTGATATAGGGCTTGAACTCCCAAACGGTGAGATCATGATCTGAGCTGAAGTCAGACACTCACTGACTGACTCACTCAGGTGCCCCTGGGATTAGATTATGAAAGACTGCAACTTCCACCTTGGGTGCAGACTCTTCTTGGATCTCTTGATCACAAGGAAGTAGGCTGCTAGGTTGTAGTAGGGGCCAGCTGTCAATGAGAATGTAGGACCTGCTAACAACCACACAGGTGAGATTGGAGGCAGAGTTTCTTGCCTCCTCTTGAAATGACTATAGTTTTTGCTAAAAGTTTGATTGCGACTTAGTGAGAAAACTTGAGCCAGGACCACCCAGCTAAGTTCCTCCCAGATTCTTGACTTTCAGAAACTATTGGGGATAATGATTTATTGCTGTTTCAATTTGCTGTTTTGTGGTGATTTGTTACAAGAACTAAATAACAAATACAAAAATGAGATAGAATGAATAGAAATCTATTCTCTCAAATATCAAAGAAGATAAATTATTTGGTTTTCTTAAACATTGAAAGATACCTGACTTTTCTATTTCAATTTCTTTGCTTTTTTCTGTCTTAATAAATATACTTATCACCTGGCACAATGAAGGAAATTAGATTCTCTCCTAATGTTGAAAGCTATTTGATAGGATCTTGCAGCGGTGATTGAAGAGATGAGCTTGCTCCCAGGGCTTAATGTGGAAAAAATTTCCTCCAACAAATCTTGAAGTAATGGTCATTGTTAATTATCATCTACTCAGCTTCCTTTTCTCCCCCACCTTTTTTTTTTGGAGATTAAGAGAGACATCTCCTCAAGTAAAATAAGGATTAAGACCGGATCTGCTTCTGTCCTAAAGTTAGCTTTTTCTCTCCCCATGTTTTATTTTTCTCCTATAGTATTTATGATAATGAAGAGAGACCACCTTTCAGGAGCCAGGCATTCTGCCTTAAATTTTGCCATGAGATGCTTCAAAGAATCAAGGAACAGAATCAGTTTCACTTCCTCCTTTTTTTTTTTGACTTAGAAGAGCTAAGGAGGAAACTCTCTTAAGACAAATGGAGCCCAGTGTCCATTTTAATGTTCTATTTAGGTCAAAACTCCTTAATATTTTACACAACTTCTTTTGTACAGCATGGTAAAAGAAAATTTTACTTGCATGACCTCAAAGACTCACATGATATTACCCTAAATTTAAAAAGTTAGAAAGGGGGAGCCTGTGTGGCTCTGTCAGTTAAGCATCTGACTTCAGCTCAGGTCATGATCTCACAGTTTGTGGGTTTGAGCCCGGCACTGGGCTCGGTGCAACAGCTAGCTCAGAGCCTGGAGCCTGCTTCAGATTCTGTGTCTCCCTTTCTCTCTGACCCTCCCCTGCTCGTGCTGTCTCTGTCTCTCAAAAATAAAAATCATAAAGAAATTTTTTTAAAAAGTGAGAAAGTACTAAAAGGATCTATGATTTTTAGAAAGTTCTCCAAATCGTTAGATATGAGTAGACCCTCTTTTTCCTACCTCCATTCTAGGCCTTTTTTTCCCCCCCACATAGGAGTAGGTAGTAACTAAATTGAATTCAAATCAATTTCCTGTATTTGCAAAGAATGGCTTTCATACATTAAAGATGTACAAGATAAAGAGGTCCTATAAAATTTCATAAATGGGAGCGTCATTAATTCTCTGAAGTAATGAGTATCAGTTTCAAACAGCATGAAACAATTTGGACAAGTCCATGCAATTCTATTACTATTCAATAAAATTTGTTTTACTTAAAATAATATTTCTACTAAAACTAAATGTTTCCTCTTTATCTTGGATAGCACAGCATTATCATATTGTCATACGAGGTTCACAATATCCAGAATATGTTTGAGATTCAGTCACGCTGTGTGAATGAAACGGGCCCCCAAAATCACTTTTATTTGAGTCTGCCTGAATTTGCTCCATCTATCTTCCTAGCACCTCTGCTGAAGTGTGTCCAAAGGGGCACACACTTTTCACAGGGCTGCAGTGTATAAACAGGGGCTCCCTCCCACCGTGAGCACGGTGAAAAGTAAAGTCAGTCTTCATCAGCAGTTTGCCTGTTTCTGTTCTTTTTGTCCATGGAAGACATTAACAAGGGCTTCTTTGGAAACAATGTTCTGGTATAATGAATCTAAAGAGAGGCAAGTGACTAAGTCTAAAAATAGACATCTGTTCAACAAAATCCACATTCCTCTCCCTTCGATACATTTCTTTCGGTTGGGAATCAGCTGGCAGTCAAGGGCATGGAGCTTCGCAAGGGCTTTGCCCCTTGCCTTGATGCACACATAGGCATACCCACCACCCTGCAGGATCACTGGTCTCTTGTGCAGAGCAATTAGACTGCCAGATTCCATCTGCGTTGCACCTTTCAGATTTTCCTAACATTAATTTCTACATGAGCCAAGGCAAATGAGCAACTGGGAAACCTTATTAGTCTTCTCAAGGTTGCCTCTGTAGAGTATCTCATTTCTCCCCAATGAAAGGAGTGTTCTTCAGTTCTGCTTTGTGCATACTAAACATTCATTTATTATCTTAAAAGAAGGAAGTACTCCTAAATAACATACACATAATTCCCAATTAGATAATTTTAACTTTAATCATTATGCAAATCTCATAAGCCACCTTAAATTTTTGTTGCTCTGTAAGTTGGATATCTTTCAAAAACATTTAAAGAAATATAATTATTCCAAAATACCCACAACAATATAGAATATATTTCCTCATGAATGCTGACCAGATAGGTATTAAATAACTCCAGGGATTCCACCATTTATGAATAAACACAATTTGGAACTCTAATGTTCGAATTGAAGATTTGCCAGGCTCGTTACCGTCATCATTGATTTGGTCAGGATATGCTCTAACTGAGGAAATTTCTTACCTGCTTTCATACTGGATGCAATGAGTTTGGTGCACCATGGCCATCTAGATGCATGCACACTGTGTTAACTGGTAAAACAGTGGGAGTTACAGCCCCTTTGGTTGCTCTTCCTGGCAAGATGCCCTGGCCCTTGTGATGGTCACAAGGACCATTGCATTCAGATGCAGTCAGGGACTACCACTTCCCTCCTCATGCATAGGTTTTGAGGGACATTAGTAAGTAGATGCCTAGACTAAGAACTTAGTTTGTGTTTGTTAAAGGAAGGGGTGAGTCTTATGGAAGAGAGTTCAAGAGAGAGAAGTGAATATTTTCCCAAATCTAAACCTATGGATAACTCTTTTCTATTTCTGCTAAAAGTTCTACCATTTAGTGACATGGGTTTGTATGTCTTCCTGAGGCCTCCATTGTATCCTTGTCTTTCAGAGTGGTTCCTTCTTAGAAAAGAACTGGGGAGGCAGAAAGATTTGAGTTCTTCTCATAGTATGTGTATCTAAAAGCACCATGAACTGGTTGGTGCCCATGAGTGGACTTTGGGACATGTGTAACTCCCCTGAGATGTCATGCAAACTTGGGATATTTATCCACATGTGCATGTGTGTTTTTAAAAATTTTTTTAAATCTTTTTATTTATTTAGAAGAGAGAGAGACAGAGAGAAAGAAGGAGAAAGAGAAAGAGAAAGAAACAGAATCCGAGGCAGGCTCCAGGCCCAGGCTCTGAGCTGTCAGCACAGAGCCTGACACAGTGCTTGAACCCATGAACTTTGAGATCATGACCTAAGCCGAAGTCGGACACTTAACCAACTGAGCCAGGCAGTTGCCCCTTTGCATATGTGTTTTTTTAAGGAAGAAGATCCATAGCTTTTATCAGATGCTCAAAAGGGCTTGGGTTCCCACATTGTCAAGAATCACTGCTGTGGATGTTATCAGCAGTATTTGCACACAGACTTTGTAACTGAATTTTTAATGCTACTGACGTTCTGAAAATACTGGGGTTTTGAAATGCAATTCTGAAAGTGATGTATTAGAAATAGTTTGCTGTTGGATGCATAAAATGTTATTGGAATAAAAAAGTCATGTTATCCAAATAATCAAGACTGTGTGGAATGCCTCATGTTTCGGACTTTCACTTAAACTCAGAGCTGACTGATTATTTTTCAGATATGCAAGTCCTTTACTTGCTCTGCTCTCATGGACTCTGGAACAGTGATAATGGAGCATTTGCAAATTATGTCTTTCAGTACATTGGAGACGGAGGTTTCATTTTTCATTCTTTTCGGTCTAGTAGAGCTCTGGTCTCTCATGCCTAAAATATATTTTCTTTTGGAATCTATCTTTTCTACTGGTTAAGTATTCATGATAAAAAAGAACTTCCCAGAAGCAGAATAAGTTGAACACATGTGTTTCATCTTTATGATGAAATGCAGACCCATTAAAAGCAAGTCCTTTTGAAAAAGTTGAATAGAAAAGCATTTAAAAAAGAGCCATATGGATGAAAGTTGGAGGACTAAGAAAACTGATAAAATTAATGTGAATTGGATAAATTTCCATTTATTTTTTAATAAGTACACATGTGCATGCACACACACAAACAACACACAACACAACACACAATATAGCAAGAAAGAGCACAGAGTGTCAGGCCATCTAGGTTTTGTACCAAGCTTAAAAGCTTTATTTTGTTTTTACCAAAAAATTTTAATTAATAAGTAGTTTAGCAAACATTAATTGATTTGTTTTTTTCATCTGTTCATTTACTCATTTAGCAGTGATATCTGAGTGTTGAAAAGGGGCTAGGGCCTTTGTTAATCTCCGATGTGAAAATATGAACGAGAAGTAATCCCTCCTTAAAAAGCCTGTCTTTCATCCCAGGAGACAGACAACAGGACCCAGTATGCTCAGGGTCAGTGCTGTCAGTGGAAGCTGCATAACAGGGAGGGATTTAATAGGAGATGTCCGGGTGTAAATGTGGTGCTAGCATGTGTAACTCTTGGGACCATGGCTGGTCATGGCACCACCATGGGTCTCAGAAGACTAAGCAGAATGCTCATAAATGTTGTGTAAATGTTAATTGTTGAAAGCAATTTTATTTTTAAAAACAAAGCAGGAACAAAGTGGTAGCACAGAGAAGAGCAACTATGAAAAATATCTGGAAAGATTCTGGAAAGCTAATATAGAAAATGTGCTATCTGAGCTAAGGTGGGTTGGAGTGGGAGAGATATTCAAAGGAACACAGATGGCCCTTAAAAACATGGGTGTTGAGGTGTCTGGATGGCCCAGTTGGCTAAGCATCTGGCTTTTGGTTTTGGCTCAGGTCATGATCTCATGATTTGTCGCTTCAAGTCCCACATCAGGCTCTCCGCTGACAACACAGAGCCTGCTTCAGATCTCCACCCCATCACTTTCTGCCCCTTCCCCCTCTTTCTCTCAAAAATAAATAAATATTAAAAATAAAAAGCATGGGTGCTTATGGTGAGGATAGGTGGGTAGGATTAAGATTATGGAGAAAGAGGCTTTCTAGAATGCTCACATTGTTTTCCATCATATATTCAACTTAGTTCTTTTATTTTTTTTAATAGTTTATTGTCAAATTGTTTCCATATAACACCCAGTGCTCTCCCCAAGTGCCCTCCTCCATGACCATTACCCCCTTCTGCTTTCCCCTTCCCCCTTCAATCCTCAGTCCATTTTCAGTATTCAGTAGTCTCTCAGGTTTTGCATCCCTCTCTCTCCCCAGTTCTCGTTCCCCCTTCCCCTCTCCATGGTCCTCCGTTAGGTTTCTCCTCTTAGACCTATGAGTGCAAACATATGGTATATGTCCTTCTCCACCTGACTTATTTCGCTTTGCATGACACTCTTGAGGTCCATCCACTTTGCAACACATGGCCATATTTCATTCTTTCTCATTACCATCTAATTCTCCATTGTATATACATACCACATCTTCTTGATCCATTCATCAGGTGATGGACATTTAGGCTCTTTCCATGATTTGGCTATTGTTGAAAGTGCTGCCCTGAACATTGGGGTACATGTGCCCCTATGCATCAGCACTTCTGTATCCATTGGGTAAATCCCTAGCAGTGCTATTGCTGGGTCATAGGGGAGTTCTATGGATAGTTTTTTGAGGAACCTCCACACTGTTTTCCAGAGCGGCTGTACCAGTTTACATTGCCACCAACAGTGTAGGAGGGTGCCCATCTCTCCAACCCTTGCCATCATCTATAGTCTCTTGATTTGTTCATTTTAGCCACTCTGACCAGTGTGAGGTGGTATCTCAGTGTGGTTTTGATTTGTGTTTCCCTGATGATGAGTGATGCTGAGCATCGTTTCATGTGTCTTTTGGCCATCTGGATGTCTTCTTTGGAGAAGTGTCTGTTTATGTCTTCTGACCATTTCTTTACTGGATTATTCATTTTTCACATATGGAGTTTGGTGAGTTCCTTGTAGATTTTGGATACTAGCCCTTTATCTTGATATGTCATTTGCAAGATCTTTTCCCATTCCATCAGTTGCCTATTAGTTTTCTTGATTGTTTCCATTGCAGTGCAGAAGCTTTTTATCTTGATGAGGAAACTCTCCCCTAAAGAAACTTCAGGAAAAAGTAACAGCCACAGAACTGCTCAAAACAGATCTAAGCAACATAACTGAACAAGAATTTAGAACAATTGTCATAAAATTAATCGCTGGGCTTGAAAAAAGCATCAGAGAAGCTACTGATACAATGACTAGGGACTTTCAACTTATTTCTTAAAAGTTCTTTTTTAAATCTGTAATTTGCCTTTTAAAGTCTTTGTTCTTGATATCAAAGAATACTTTAAGTCTAAGGAGTAATTGTCACTTTGGAGCTTCTTTATGTTCTACTAGTTACTCTCCCAATGTAGATTTATTAACTCCAGATTTCCCTAATAGAGATTTTAGTTGAAAATATAATTTATTCTTTTATATGTATATATGTACGTATACATACATATATATGTTCAAGGCTAAGGTTTTCTGTTTTTCATCTTGATTTTTTTTAATGTTTATTTATTTTTGAGAGAGAGAAAATACTCAGGGGAGGGGCAGAGAGAGGGAGACCTAGCATCTGGAGCAGGCTCTAGACTCTGAGCTGCGAGCACAGAGCTTGATGCCAGGCTCAGACTCACGAACAGTGAGATCATGACCTGAGCCAAAGTTGGATGCCTAACTGAATGAGCAAGCCAGATGCCCCATCTTGATTTATTTCATAGCAAGCATTTCCAAAAGAGTCCTACTTTCTGTTAACCACATTTTATTAAGCATTCTGTATTTTATACAGTGTTGTTTCAATGGAATTTGGTACTAAATGCTCTTTCTTATTGTCTAGTTTGAATAGTGTTATTTCAGTCTGCTATACTGCCTTAAAGCAACAAGCTTGTGGACTTTATGTGTGAGCATGTGTGCTTGTTTGCATATCTGTATCTTACCATTATGCAAATGTGAGGCTGCTATAAGTAAAAAAAAAAAATTTTTTTTTCTAACTCCCTGAATCTTTTGTGAGATACTAAAAGAAGCAGGGTATCAAAGTAGCAACATGGCAGTGACTGGCGGCATGATTTGTAAGAAAAATGCTCAGTCTCTTCACTTCACAAATTTGTGATATGGTTTCTATTAAGGTATATTTGCCTGTGACCTTTTTTCTTTTAAATTTAGCCTAAGCTTTCTAAGGCCATGAACCTATCCCTTTGAAATTTGAAATGATACATGTAATGTATTCAATGTGGCAAATAACCGTTTCCTTGTTACTTTGAGGGGCACATCCATTTTGAATCAACCTAGAATTTGAAATAAAATTCTTATCCGTTAGTGTTTTCAAAATCAATTCATATTGTCAGTGCCTTCAAATGCACTGAATATATTTTAGAGAATATAATATTCTCTGCATACAAGGGTACTCAGCAAGTGTTAGCCTTAATTTTCAGACATATTAGAAATCAGTGTACTTGAAATACTATTATTTTAGCAATACCTTTTTCAGGTTTAATAATCTTATCTATGAAAATGTCTGCAAAGAATTCAGTGCTATTAATCTAACTGAAACTATTTGATTTCATGGAGATGAATGTTAAAATGACTAATATTTTTTGGAGACAAATTTAATTTGCTTTTAAGTACTATAGCAAATGACATTCTTCTAGATGGCTGAATGGTATTGATGTTTATGTGTTCAGGTGTTGCACAAATTAAGGAGCTAAATCACTTTCAGAGGTAGGAGTTAAATGTGGTAGAGGAGTCATTAAAGTAATTTACAGCTGATGATATGTCAAAGCAGTTTCCTATGAAATCCTACAGAGAGGGGAGGGAGTATGAATCATTGAGAATTAAAGATTTTTCATCTCTAATTACTTTAGCTCTCTTAGGAGCCACTCATAAATTTTTAATGTAAAAAATAAAAACAACAAACACCAGAGATGGAATATCACACTTTATATTGCCTCACTCACATTTTATTTCTCAAGACCAGAATTCTAGGACCAAGCTGAATTTGTGTGTTTGATTTTTAATGCCTCCTCTCTTCATCTTCCCTAAAATATAATATTAGCCCCAAATTGTTCCTCAGGCCTGTGAGATTGCATTCCTTTTCCCTACTCTTTTGAAAACAAATGGGGCTGTCTTGAAAGCTTTCTGTCAATATTGGTTTTTCTTTTATCTTTAATGCAAGTTAACTAAACCCTTAGAATAGGAAATGATTTGGGTATCCCTAAATTTGTACATGCAATGCAAGTTATGTTAATTTTTTTATTGTTTATTTTATTGTTTTTATTTTAATTGAGTGGGAATCTCTTGTTTTGGTCATGTAGCATCAACTCACCATTGTTTGGGTGAAATCACCCTATTTTTTCTCTGGGAAACCCTCTATCACCTATTCTTTCCGTGGGGGTGTGGCAAGTTTGTGGCCCCCATCTGGCCAATCAGAGCACGATATTTCTATAGCCACAGCGGTTGGCTCAGGGATGATTGTACAGACACAGCTATTCTGTTATTAGAGGGACCTTGAGAATGAAGTTAACATAGAGAAAAGTGGAATAAATATCAGGGGAAGGACCATGTTTCAGTGACTTTTTGAACCTCTGAGAAAAAGACCTAGAATTTTTAGTTATTTATTCCAAGAAGTTTCCCTTTTCATTTCTGCCAGTTTGAATTGGGTTTCCTGTCACTCGCAACTGAAAGAATTCTAACCAAAATATGCACAGAGTTTTTGAGCTGGAAATCGGTGAGTTGCAATCGTAGTGGGGTTAAAATGAAGTACGGCTTCATTCCTGTGCCAATTTCAGAGGCAGCGTTTGTTTTTTCCCCCCCTCTCTAAATATCATTTCTTCCCAAATAAAATTGCTAAAAGTTATGCCTAGATGTAGGCATGTATAAAGAATCAATCTGGCAGTTTGGAAATAAAAATCCTGACAAAGTAATCCAACTTGTTTTATATTTTCTGAGATAAATAATTTTTTCCCTATATGGTGCCTCTGAGATGAAGACAAACCTAGGTTGGTTTCTTTCTTTCTTTCTTTCTTTGTTTCTTTCTTTCTTTGTTTCTTTCTTTCTTTCTTTCTTTCTTTCTTTCTTTCTTTCTTTCTTTCTTTTTTTAAATAGTCACAGGGGAATGTGGCAGTAACCCTGCCTGCTGTGTCCAATGTCCAGAGTAACAGGGGGCAGCCTGGAGGCTGGCCCTGACCCACTGCCCAGGCTTGATGGCAGAGAGCTGGGCAGGCTGTGGCCATGTGCATGCCCTGAGCTCAGCACTGGGGCAGCCTGACCTGAGAAGATGCCCAAATTTGTGGTGACATGGAGGTATACAAGCAGGCCTTGGATAACCTGAGGAAAAAGAGGCCCCTGACAGACCTGGCCTCATAGGATCAGCTTTCTGGAGATTATTGTAGGAATGTCTCACCATGGACCACCTTGTTCAGCCTGTCTAGTGCTTTGGGGTCCCTCTTCATGTTCTTACTTGTTTGGGCCATGCATTTAAGGATCTGTTAATTTTTTTCCCAGCATTTATTCATGTTTTTGGTATGATGAAGTTTCTATTAACTCAGTCTGCCAGACTCTGACATAATCTAAAGTCTGCAGTGAAATTTTAAGAATTTTCCCTATCAGTTTTGGCTGTATGGGGGTTATTTATTTAAAAATATATTTATTTTTGGGAGACTGCAAGCAGTGGAGGGGCAGAGAGAGAGAGGGACTGAAGACCTGAGGTGAGCTCTGCACTGACAGGCTGACTGCAGTGAGCCCAGTGTGGGACTCAAACTGACAAATAGTGAGATCATGACCTGAGCCAAAGTCAGAACCTCAACCGACTGAGGCTTGTGCTGGGGTTATTATAAGACTGTCAGGTGATCATCATGTGTATGAAATAATTATCTCAGAGTCTGGCCCAGAGAAATACATGTTGGTGTAGGAGAGGAAGGGATGAATGTGCATGCAGTTTAGCAGGTGTCCAGCTGGTCAAAAATAATAAGCTTTCAGAAGAGGACAAGAGTCTGGAGGCTAGCAAATCTTCTCCATTTCCTGCCTCAAGGCAACTCTGTTAACCTCTGTCCCTGGGTCTCACAATCTCTTCATCACTCCCAGGTCACTTCAAGGAGCTAAGAGAAAATAACAGTCAGCCTAGAATTTCATACCTAGCCAAATACTTCTTCCAAGAATGAGGGCAAAATGAAAAAAAATTAGACAAAGACTGGGAGAGCTTACTATCCACAGTGCTTTATAAAAGAAATACATTACTGTATCAAGAAGAAAAGTAAACTAGAGGAAAGGTCTAAGTTATAAATACAATGGACAGAAACTAAAAAAGTTCATAAAATTAAACTATTCATAGTGCTTTCCCCCCAGTACAAATAAGGTAAAACAGATTTAAGATTATAGTAAGATACATTGTAAAGTTCAAGGGTGATTAAATCCTACCTTCAGGAGAAGCATATACATTGAAGAACTTTAGACTGAGAAAAATTCACAGATGAGAGTATATCTCACATAAAGGGAGTATTAAGAAAAGATTTCAACTTTTAGCATTCCACCAAAGATGGAAAAAGAATGAGAAAAAACAGTTTTTAACAGTCTAATCAAAGGCAGGGTAAGGAGAGGAAAAGTGGTAGTGAAATAAATAATCAGACACTACAAAGTAAGATGGTAGAAATAACTGCAAATTGACAACAAATATTGCCAAATAACAGGTAAATATTGTCAGGTTGCATCATGTTGACTTTAAGTTGTATCACCTTGGTATACTGAGCTGGTAGATACCTTGATCTTACCCAGAACACTAATAATGTCTGGAAAAAAGAAATATCTAAATGCATAGCCCAACCAAATAATAACATAAAGAAAGACCCCAAAGTACTAAGCAGTCTTTGTGAAGGAACAAATTTAGGATATGGATATCACTTAAATGGTTTGGAACTCTGCTGGAGAATAAAGGGTTACATGTATGAGGTTTCCTGTGTCCCCAGTAGAACAGGATAGGAACTGAGAGATACACATCCACATATGTTAAAGTTTGATATATGACAAGCATATCATAAACCAGCAGAGATGAGGAGCACCTGGGTGGCTCAGCTGGTGGAGCGTCTGACTTTGGCTCAGGCTGTAATCTTGAGGTTCATGGGTTCAAACCCCACATCGGGCTGACTACTGTCAGTGCAGAGCTGGCTTCAGATCCTCTGTCCCTCTATCTCTGCCCCTCTCCAACTTGTGCTCTATCAAAAATAAATAAAACATTAAAAAAAATAAATGAATGAAGATGATGCTTTGGTAAATGGAATGGGCACAGTTGGCTGTCTAAATAGAAAAGTAAAGGTAAAATTAAAACTCTATCTCACAGCATGCACAGAAGTCTATTCATGGTAGAATGGCAAAATATCAAATGGCAACGTATCAAAAAAATTTAAAAAGGTAGATGGAGAATATTTTATAATCTCAGAGTAGAGAGAAACATTTAAAACAATTTGCAAAAAAGCACAAGCCATAATAGAAATAGCTAAAGCTCATTAAATTAAAATTTAGAACTTCTTTACAGTAATACACAATAACATTAAAATAAAAGTCAATCTGGAGGAAGATATTTGGAGGACAAGTAACTGTCAACGAATTAGTAGCCCAAGAGCATATAAAGTTCAGTGAAACCCAATGGATAAACATGAAAAAGACAGAACCTAAATGGCCTCCAGAGGTTTGCAATGATGTTCAACTGATTTAGTAATCAGGAAATGCAAATCAAAAATAAAATACAACTTTATCCTAAGATAATTGTGGAAATAAAAATGATGACAATGCTAAGTTGATACACATGCATTTGTATGAACATAAGTGAAATTGGGGGCATGGGGAAGTAGGGATCTCATTCACTGCTGAGGAAGTGGAAATGAAACCAACTTTGGAAGGAAATTTGGCAACATCTATTAAACCAGAAGATTGCCTTGGCTGGCTGTAAAACTGCACAAGGAAATAGAACGAGAGTGTTCATTGCTCAGTTGCTCACAATGGCAAAAAACTGACAACAGCCTAAATGTTCTTTAGAGGAAAATTTAAAAAATTATTGTATAGTCACAGACTATTGTAAAAAAGTCAGAGTGAATGATTTTGTATTCCATGTATCAGCCTGAGGTATAATGTGAGGTTTAAAAAAGAAAGAAATCCGTGAAGTGATACCTGAAGAATGGTAAAGTTTTTGTTAACTTTAAATATGCAATCTAGTACCCATAGGGGATGAGGAAGGCATACCTGGGCATCAAACTTATATGGAATGATTTTATTTAGGAGAATGTGAAAAAACCTATTTACTAAAAAAGAAACCTCTTGGATATGTGGGGAGTAGATATATGACACATATATTGGTTTTAATACTTAAAAATTTTGTATGTGTGAATATTGTATAATAAAAAAGAAAAAAACAGGGAGACAAGATAGATAATTAGGACAAAACAGGGGGAAAAAGGCAAAAGATATCAATAAACTATACACTAAAGAAACCTGAATGACTAAAAAATATATGCAGACATAATAATAGCCAAGTAAATGAAATGAAAGCAAAAACAAAATGTAAGTTCAGTCTATCAAATGGGCAAAAGTGAAAAGTTGTGAAAATACCCACTTGGTGAAGATGTAGAGTAAGTGGACTTTGATGGAGTATAAATTACTATAATTCCTTTGTAAAACAACCTGATACTGTCTAACTTTGACCATGTACATGACCATATCTTATGTACAAACAACAATAGTATCCTAAATATGCCTTGGTGTGGGTGCACAAAGAACAAGAATGTTCACTATTGTATAACTGGAAAACTGAAAACTAACTTAAACAGAATGGTGGCAATATTAAAGTCTATTCATGTCATGGAATATTACATAGATAAAATAACTAGGTCTGAATAATGTATCAACATTGGTAAATGTAAAAACTATGTTCAATAAGAATAAAATTAGTCCAGTGTTACATGTAACTTCATACTATTTACAAAAATTAAAAACATAGACTCTCTATTCTGCTTTTTGATCTCTATCATTAGACCAAGAACATGCTATCCTAATTACAACTCTTTTATAATAGATCTTGATATCGTGTGTGCGTCTTTCTCTACCTTGATCATTTTCAGTAATATTTTATTACTGGTCTTTTTTTCAAATAAATTTTAAAAATAACTTGTGAGAATTAATTAAAACATGTTGATATTTTGTTTGAATTACATTGATTCTATTGCTCTGATAATCTAGAGAATTGATACCTTGGTAATAGTGAGCCCTCCTACCCATAAAGATGATACTTCCCTCTATTTTTAAATTGTCTTCACCAATGTCTTTCAGTAATGTCCAACTTTCTCTAAAAATATATTGTATATCTTGTGGTATCCTGGACACCTTATGTATTTGTTTGCTACCTAATATCTCTACTTGTCCCCACATTTGCCACCTACCTTATTATATGTTGTGTTTTTGCTCCTTTTTAAAATGAAAACAGTTCTCACTTGGGAGGTGAAAGAAGTTCTATCTCCTAACTTTTCTCTATTATTAATGAAGTTGTAGGTGAATAGAGGACCATTAATATGTGCCAGATTCTACCATGAATGCTGGTCAGATATTAAGGGAAAATTAATTGCAAAGAAAACACATCTTTGGTGAACGTGTCAGAAGCCATGATTTACTAGCTGTGTCTAGACGGTCTGATCCAGATATCGGTTGGCTGGACAGCCTGGGTTATGACAGATATGGCTGACTGATCATCATTTAAAGGCAGAATTAATAACATACTTTCAGAGAATGTAAACATAGTTAAGTGGAAGGTTGCTTGTGCAAGTAAATAAATTGAAGATAGTGCCCTGATTTTCTCTTCTTCTTTCTCCCCAGCCTGCTTGCCATTCTAACTAACTTTAGTTAGTAATAATGTATCAATATTGGCTCATTAGTTGTGGTAAATGTATCATACTAATGTAAGCTATTAATAATAGGAGAAGCTGAGTGGGGGGTATATGGGAACCTTCTGGACTATATTGAGAACTTTTCCCCTGTAAATCCCAAACCTATTTTAAAAATACAATTTTTTTTAAAAAGGAATTTTTTTTGGCTTTTTAAAAACTTTATTTTTTTATATGGTTTATTGTCAAATTGGTTTCCATACAACACCCAGTGCTCGTCCCCACAAGTGCCCTCCACCATCACCACCACCTCTTTTCCCCCCTCCCCCTTCCCCTTCAACTCTCAGTTCATTTTCAGCATTCAATAGTCTCTCAGGTTTTGCGTCCCTCTCTCTCCCCAACTCTCTGTCCCTCTTCCCCTCCCGCTGGTCCTCCATTAGGTTTCTCCTGTTTTCCTGTTAGACCTATGAGTGCAAACATATGGTATCTGTCCTTCTCTGCCTGACTTATTTCGCTTAGCATGACACCCTCAAGGTCCATCCACTTTCCTACAAATGGCCATATTTCATTCTTTCTCATTGCCATGTAGTACTCCATTGTGTATATATACCACATCTTCTTGAT
>PJEM01009253.1:0-73300 GCA_004023845.1 Helogale parvula
CCCCACCCCCACCAAAACGACGTTATGGAGGGTGCTGGGGAACTTAACAATTTTTAACATTTATTATATAATTGTTATGATTATTACCACTCTAATTTATTTCCCTACTTAAAAATGTTCTGGCAACTGTAACTCATTTTCGGCCAGTCCTCGCAAACCAGGAGACCTTGGGTTATTTACAGAGAGGGGGAGAGAGAGCATTTAGCCAGGTGCACGGTCTCAGATTTCCTCGAAATTGCTGCCCGGTCTTACTCAATAGAGAAATAAGCAAGGAATAGTGTGTGTATTATATCAATATTATGATAATGTGCACAGATCGCAGATCAGAAGTGATTAATTCGGTCGTTTTCCAAGTTTGTCCCCCCCGGGGGGGGGGTTCGATCCCAACTAGCCGGGGAATGAACCATGGACACACGGAATCCCATCTTCCTAGGGCTCCGTGGAAAAACACCTCGATGCAAACGGGGTGGAGACAGTGGGAAAAAGCAGCCTATTCATTGCAGACTCAGTCTTGTCTCTCACCCGCTTGGGGGGAGGGGAAGAGAGCGGAGAGGGTTCAAGATGCCCAGAGCCAGTAAAAATGGCCGAATCCATTATGTACTATTTCACTAGTGTTTTAATATCACACACATGAAACGCTCCTATGCGGGGGAGGTTTCCATCTGAGGTTGAACGGGAGTATTTGGTCTGAAAAGCCCCTGAACAGACAAAGAAATGGGACTCCTTCGTGGACAGTTAAAATACCAGTGGGTGTGTATTTTTGTACGAATTGAGCAATTGAATGCTGTATGTCCAGTAAACATGCTGCCCTGCGGTCATGTGGGTAATATGAAGGCGGATTTGTGGAGCATCCTTTGGGGGAGGATGTGGTTGTGTCCTGACTTCTGATTGGAGGGGGTGGGGACCCTACTGACGGCTAGCAGCTTGAGACCAGGAGGCCACCAGGGATCCTACAAGGCACAGGACAAGATCCCCACCCCACCCCCCGCAGAGTTATCCAGCCAAGAGACGCCGAGTGCTGAGGTGTGGAAGCAGTTGGCTAAGAGCTTAGCAAGCCTCAAGCCATTTAATATTGGCAGCCACTCTTCAGGCGAAAGCATTAGGGTGCGCTCCATCTACAGATGGGGAAATGAGGCTTGGAGACCTTCAAAGGGCCACCCAAAGTCACTCGAGCCCTTGTCGGAGCCAGGACGCAAACTCAGGCATGCGGGATGTCCAGCGTCCCTACCTCCGGCAGTGTGATAAACCGGCTTTCTGCCGCAGTGCCTCCATACCCGGTGTGTGTGTGTGTGTGTGTGTGTGTGTGTGTGTGTGTGTGTTCACGCGTGCAGGACCGGCCCGAGCAGATTCCGGAAGGACGTACACCAGTCTGTCAGTACTTATCTCTAGGTTCGGAAGAAAGGACGAGAGATTGTATCTTTTCACTTTATTCATACCTGGTGCCTGTGTCAACTCCACGATCGGAACAAAATCGTGACTTTTAAAAATAAGATGCATGACGTCTGTGTAGCAGCGTGGGAGAGAATCTACTATCATTTGGTCAGTGAAACAAACAGATTAACAAAATGCGTCGATGGTGGCTACTCTTGGCTTCCGGAGAATGTGAGCCGGGGATATAAATGTATCCACCTGGATGGAGGAAGTTTTGTAGCTGAGACGGCCGCTCTGACATGAGCTAGGAAGCAAATGTTTCCCCCTCTTGTCCACGTTGCCTGTTAAATTCTACTGTAGACTCATGGGGGGGGGAGTTATTATTGTTTCTATTTTCATAAATTAAAATATGCTTTAGTAATAACATAAAATGCCCCTGTTTTCATTTTTAACATATTTAATTATCTAAAAAACTTTAACATTTATTTAGTGTTGAGAAAGAGACAGAGTACAAGAAGGGAACAGGCAGAGAAAGAGGGAGACATAGACTCTGAAGCAGGCTCCAGGCTCTGAGCTGTCAGCACAGAGCCTAACGCAGGGCTTGAACTCACAAACCGTGAGATCATGACCTGAGCCAAAGTCAGATGCTTAACCCACTGAGCCACCCAGGTGCCCTTAATTATTTTTTCACGTAAGAGAATGGATGTTTTCTTGATGTGTCTTCATAGCTTTTTATAGATTCTGAAAAAGAATCTCAAAGATGGTGACCACCTAAATAATGACTGCCACCAAGAGGCATTAAGCACTTAGTTTGTTCCAAGAATTATGCTGCATGCTTCACAGACATTAGCTCACTTACTCTCTCAACAGCCCTATGAAGTCCATATTGTTTTTACCCCTATTTGACAGATAAGAGACTGAGGCTCAGAGAAGTTAAGTCACTTCTCTAAGACCCACAGCAGCCATGTCAGATTATGAACCCAGATTCACCCGACTCTTAAGAGTTTTAATCATGCATCCCGTAAAAAGAGTTAAGAACTGGGGTGCCCAGGTGGCTCCATCAGTTAAGCAACCGACTTTGACTCAGGTCATGATATTGCAGTTTGTGAGTTCAAGCCCCATGTTGGGTTCTGTGCTGACAGCTCAGAGCCTGGAGCCTGCTTCAGATTCTGTGTGTGTCTCTCTCTCTGCCCCTCCCCTCCTTGCATTCTGTCCCTCTTCCAAAAGTAAATAAACATTTAAAAAAATTTTTTAAGAGTTAAGAAGCATGGGATTCAGTTATTTTTCAGGGCTCTTCCAGGTGTGACCTTTTATTCTTTTCCAAGGCAGTTTTAGAAACATGTGGAATCACCACACTTAGGAGTTGGGACTATCCGTGTGTGCGAGGTCAGAAAACGATGCAAATCTTGTCTCTTTCTTGCTAGAAACCAGGCAGAGAATCAATCTTGGGGAGCCCCTAAGGTGCCCGCCTGGGGCTTGCGTCAGGTTAGAAGGAGGTGGAGACAGAACTGGGAGAGTAAAGGGTGGAGAAAAGCATTTGGAAGGGCTATGGATACGTTAAAACTGCTTTAAAAACACTAGCAAAACTCAAAGCCGCCTCAAAGTGTGAACCTGTCAATTAAGGCCAGGATTGTAAATAGCGTGTTCCCAGTTGGCGAGACTCCTAATTAACCGCAAGCCACCCGTCTCCTGAATTTGGACTATGGTGAGAGTGGCTAGTGGAAAAGCCTGGCGTGGGTGACTAACCTGGAAAATCGTAACCAGCTCTGGTTATCCTGAGGCAGGGTGACCCCAGGGCGAGCCATAACGCTTAAGATGGAGTGCCAGGACTAATATTTCACTCTCACAGATTTGGAGGGGAGGCACCCCCCAAAAAACCAAAAACCTCAGTAATCAAGATAAATAGTACTTTAATGCCATATTTCTTTAAAATCAAAATTAATGGAAAATAATCTATGATTTTATATTTTATTTACATTGCAAATGAAAACAAGATCTGATAGGTCCAGGATTAAGGTGAGAAGTAAGGGCAGGGCCAGACCCTGTTTTTATTTAAAATCATTGCTGAAGAATTTAAAAGAAACCCCAGACTTCCTGCTGTGTTATCCTTACATACTTCTGTGGGCATCTCTAAAGAACATGAACATTTTTCTTACATAACTTTGATGCTATTATCACATTAACAGATTTTTTTTAAGATTTTATTTTTTTTTTAGCGGCGCCTAGGTGGCTCAGTCGGTTAAGCATCCGACTTCGGCTCAGGTCATGATCTCACGGTTCGTGGGTTCGAGCCCTACGTGGGGCTCTGTGCTGACAGCTCAGAGCCTGCAGCCTGCTTCAGATACGATGTCTTCCCCTCTCTCTGGTTCATGCTCCCTGACTCATGCATTCTCTCTCTCTTCCTCAAAAATAAATAAACATTTAAAAAATTTTAAGATTTTATTTTTTTTAGTAATCTACACCCAACATGGGGCTCATGCTCACAACCCTAAGATCAAGAGTCACATGCTTTGCCAACTAAGCAAGCCAGACACCCCCACGTTAACAAACCGAACAAAACTTCTTTATGATCCTCTAATACAAAGTTTAGAATCAAATTTTCCTGCTTGTCTTAAAATATCTTTTCGAGTTATTTTGCTCTGATTAGGGTCCAAACAAAGTGCACATTCACACATGATTGATACATTCCCTGAATATCTTTTCATCTAGAGTACCCTCCTTTTTATATCATTGACTCATTGCAGTAATAAGTCATACACAAGAGAGACAAGGTCCCACATTCCAGATTTGTCTGGGTTTTTTTTTTCCTGTGCATCATTTAGTTTCATTTAGTTTCTCTATTGATTTCCTGTTTTGCATTTCACTGGTTATTGCCTTCAGTTTTATTTTTTCTTTCATTCTAATGACTTTGGATTCATTTCCTTCTTCTAGTTTCCTAAGGTGAAAGCTTGGATTGTATTAGATCTTTCTTCTGGTTTAATACATGCATTCAATGCTATACACTTCCCTCTAAGCACACTTTCCCTGCATCCCACACAGTTTGATAAATTCTGTTCTGATTTCCATTTAGTTGAAATATTTTTTAATTCCTCTTGAGACTTCTTTGACTCGTGTCATTTAGAAGTGCTATTTAATAGACTCTGAGATTAATCTATTAATGTGCTATTTAGAATGTGCTGTTTAATCTCCAAGAATTTGGGGAGTTTTTAAGCTATTTTTCTATTATTAATTCCATTGTGGTGTAAGGACATAGATTGTATGGTTTCTATTCGTTTATATATGCTAAGATGTATTTTATGGCCCAGAATGTGATCTGTCTTTGTGAATGTTCCCTATAAGCTTGAGAAGAATGTGTATTTCACAGTTGTTGGATAAAGTTGTCTACAAATGTCAATTATATCCAGTGGGTTGATGGTGTTGTTGAGTTCAGCTATGTCCTTAAAGATTTTCTGCCTGCTGGATCTGATCAAGGGTGCTGAATTTCCGACTGCAATAGTGGATTTGTCTATTTCTCCTTGCAGTTCTATCATTGTTTGCCTTATGTATTTGGAATCTCTGTTGTTAGGTGCATACATGTTGGCTATTGTTATGTCTTTTTGGAGAATTGAACCCTTTATCATTATGTGATGCCCCTCTGGTGCTGTTTAATTTGTTCTCCAATCCTTTGGGCTCCTAGTAAATATCAGTGAGCTCTAGAGACTTGTACTGGACATTGCCTTGGCCCTATGCCTGTCCTTTTGCTCATGTCACTTTAATATGAACTGGGAGTGCTGATATTTCTGTGCCTGGAGGGTCTCTCAGCTACCAGAGATCAAAGGCCAGAAGTGCTGGAGGTTCAAGCCCCCACCCTCAGGAACAGTCTGTAACCAATGACTTACAGAAATTGCTATATAAATACTCTAGCTGTGCCATCCCTTTGGTAGGATGACTCTGTGGGGCATAGTTTACCCTAACTCCATGGGCTAGAAGGCAGCAGAGCCCATGGTGAAACCCACCTTGACTTTGCCTAACCCCTTTAGTCTACTGCCTGCAAACCCAGATCAGCTTCCGTAGTCTAGGGATGAATTAGGAAGCTTTCAGCACAAGTACCAAGACCCAGGCTGGTGCCAACATTGAAGGCATTATTTCACCCAATGAGAAGTCCAAGGTAGGGTGAGTTTCGGGGTTGGTTGATCCAGCACTGCTCCAAGGCCATCAGGGACCCAGATTCTTTCCTGTCTTTATTTGGCCCTTCTCGGTGTGTGCAACTTGCCTCAACAACTAGATCTTTTGTGCTCCCAAGTTCTCAGGTCATTGAGACCTGAGGTGTCCAGAGGAAAGAAGGTTTTGGGGACATCTTGCTCTATATCTCTTTATTAGAAGTAAGGAACATTTTCAAGAAGTTTCTTTTTCATGGTTCCTTGAGTTGGTGGGTTCGAGGGGCCAGTTCTCACTTGAGGTCTCTAATGAGAATGCACTCAGATGATCATTGGGTCTGTGTCATCTGAGTGTTGCCTGTCCTCAGTGTCCAACATGACTTCTTGTCTAGTGCTCTAGTTGAGACTGGGGAAGAGCTGGAGGTCAACCAGGCAGCTCTCTCTCTCTCTGTCTCTCTCTCTGCACAGCTTCTGCCTGTGGCTCACTTGGGCTTCCGCATGGCATGGCGGACAATGGTCCCAGGGAAGTCAGACTTCACGTGGCAGCTGGCTTCTTCCAGAGTAAGAGATGTAGTTGGGAGCTACAGGGTTGCTTATGAGCTAGGCCCTCCCCTCAAGTCACACAACATCACTGCTGCTGTATCCCCTTTGAGTCAAAATTAAGTCCCAGGGCCAGTCCAGGTTCAAGGGAAGAAGACAATACAAGGGCAATAAACCGGACTGGGAGATCTGGTTTATTAGTAAAAGAGGCATCTTTGGAACGTCGTCCCCTTCCTCCCAGAAAACTTCTGCTTATACGTCATGGGCCACAATTGTGCCACAGATCCATCCTACAATCCATCAGTGGCAAGGACAGTGGATTTGAGAGATGCACCACAATGAGGGGTCAACATCCTTATATTAGGAGAAATCACCAGGGCAGGCTGACCTTTGCTTCCTATCCCTCATTCTGGGGAATTTATTGTGATCAGTTCCTACAATGATCCCTTCCCCCAAGGTCCAAACACCTCCTTATCTTCGCCAAGACAGAGCAGAGAGAATCAAGAACTGAAGGCTTACCCTAGTTCTGGACAGTTGTCAATCCCTTGCCATTAATCACGTGAAGGTTATAGCGAGGTTCTCTTAGATGCTTTTTTAAAGGGCAAGTTGTCCTCTGAGTGGCATGGACCAACTACTCTCAAGGACTATTAAAAATAAATCTTCTTAATGTTTATTTATTTTTGAGAGAGAGACCGAGTGTGATCAGGGGAGGTACAGAAAGAGAGGGAGACACAGAATCTGAAGCAGGCTCCAGGCTCCAAGCTGTCACAGCTCAACACGGGGCTCGAACTCCTGAACCACGAGATCATGACCTGAGCCGAAGTCAGATGCTCAACCGACTGAGCACCCGGGCACCCCATCACGGACTATTTAATAAGTTATTTAGCTTCTGGACGCTCTGAAGCCCTCCGGTGTCTACAGCTGCCTCTGAGTAAACCATACAATGGGCAAGTGAGGGAAGCAGAAGGGTAGCCTTGGGTCACAGAATGAGAACCGGACCAGAAGTCCGAAGACCCCCTTATTAGCCACGTGACCTTAGACTAGTGGCTGTATCAGCGTTGGACTCTTCGCTTATAAATAACAACGATAAGGGCAATAGAATACCGAGTCGTTGAGAAGTTTGATCGGGCTCTTATCCAGAACAATATGCAATGACATATACCTGGAAGTCACTCTTCAGAGAGACAGCAGGTGGTCTAATGGTCTGAGAAGGAGGTGGGATCAGGGGCCTGGGATTTGGGCTCCGCCCGTTCCTCACTGTGTGTGTTCTTGGGGAAATGACACCACCCCGCTCCTTCTCAATGTCCTTATCTGTAAAAGGAGCACACAGTGGAATAACGCCTGCCTATCTGTCTCTCAGACCTGGGGGGAGTGCCGATGAGATAAGAGATGTGAGGGAAATTAGAAACCCATCAAATTCTCTATTGATGGAAGCTGCCCTGAAAGAGGAAGCACCAGAGAGAAGCAGATGTGTCTTTATTTTTTTCTTCCTTTAAAAATTTTTTTTATATAGTTTGTTTATTTTTGAGACAGAGAGAGACAGAAAATGAGTAGGGGAGGGGCAGAGAGAGAGGGAGACACAGAATCTGAAACAGGCTCCAGGCTCTGAGCTGTCAGCACAAAGCCCGACACGGGGCTCGAACTCACCAACCATGAGATCTGAGCCCAAGTGGGACATTTAACCAACTGAGCCCCTCAGGAGCCCTGCAGATGTGTCTTTAAAAGGGTGTTGGATGGGGTTGCAGGCTGGGTCCCCAGACACAGAGCCTGAGACAAGGTTTCAAGTGCAAGTCGTTGATTTGGGAGGTGGTATCCGGAGAAAGTACAGGGAGGTGGGAAGAGTGTGGTGGGGAGGGAGGACGTCAGTGCAGGGTTCAGAGCTGTGGGTCACTCCTCTGGGTTCTGGAGCTTTCAGGAATCAGTGGAGACAAACCCAGCCCAGGGGCAAAAAAGCTACAGTAATATAGACCGCGTTGTTGGTCCTTGATTACGGGATGCCCTGAGGGTGGAGTTGGGGCATTAATTCCTTGGCTATTCCAGTTTGCCTCTGAGCAGGAAGAGCCAGGTCCCGTGGTAAGAGAAATCCTTCAGCCAAGAATTTCAGATCCCGGTCATTGGAAGTTCAACTAGCATGCTGGAAATGAACCTGGAAAGGCATATGGAGAGTGCCTCTGCAAATGAGTGACCACCGTGGCCTCTAAGACCAACTACTGACAAGACAGTATAGAGAATGTAGCCATGGTCGGTTCCCAGGGCTGTCTACTGCTCAAGGGGTGTTACCTTGTTGGATCCTCACAACCACCTGGGACGTTAAACAAGATGACGTGCAGAGAGTGTTTAGCCCAGGGTGTGGCATGGAATAAACATTTGAATGCAATTAGAGATTCTTCCCGTTTTCGTGATCACTGCAAAGGAAGGAGCCCTCACCATGCAGGCAAACTCAGACTGTCTCCTCCATGGTCCTAGGTAACCTTTGAGGGGCCTCATCCGAGCTTCCTTAGCCTAGAAAGGGGATCTTGACTGCTTCTCACCTCTCTCCATTTTCTCACTGGGCGATTGTCATGAGTGCTGGGCATTTGGGGTGCCTTGGTAAGGAGGCGTAGAGCAACCATAAAATTCAGAAGCGCATCCGGGGGTGCGTGGGTGGCTCAATTGGTTGAGCGTCCAACTCTTGATTTCTGCTCAGCTCACGATCAAGCCCCGTGTCGGGCTCTGGGCTGACAATGGAGCCTGCTTGGGATTCTCTCTTTCTCCCTCTCTCTCTGCCCCTCCCCTGCTCACATTCTTTCTTTTAAAATAAATAAATAAACTTAAAAAAAAAAGAAGTGCATTTCTCTCCACCGGTGCAGGGCCTCCACCCTCTCTTCTGACATCTTGGCTTTCATGCATCTGAATCTTCCTCATTTTCCATCCACATACTCATAAACCTTTTTATTAGCCTTTTCCCCTGTCTCTCCTCCCAGCCCCAGCCATTTTACAGTGACTTCAGAGCTATTTAATACACACATAAAGGAATCCATTCCATTGAGAGTGAAGAAGGGAAAATCATTCTCTTCCTTCCTTCTTTTTAAAATATGTTCCAAAGAACCCTTTCTGTGTGCATTTCAGAAACATCCAAAACCATGAACAAGCAAAAGAGAAAGAATGCAAAGACATCCACGGACCAAGGTACCCAGAAATAGCCGATTTCTGCAAGTCTTTTAAAGCATCGTTCTACGCAGATTCACGGGTGGTCTTTGACTGTATATACTTTCATTTACTTTCAGGAGGAAAATGTTCACAAGGCTCCCATATCCATTGCTACAAAGGCATAAAGAGTGAAAAAAAAATCTACCTTTGGGGGCACCTGCGGGGCTCAGTCCGTTGAGAGTCCAACTTCGGCTCAGGTCATGGTCTTGTGTCAGCGTGGAGCCTGCTTCAGATGCTCTGTCCCCTTCCCTCTCTGCCCTCCCCCTGCTCACGCTCTCTCTCTCTCAAAAATAAATAAACATTTGAGAAAAGAAAGAAAGAAAAAATATTGACCCTTGTCTCCTGTAATGCCATTCCCCGGCCCAGACTAACTTTGTCTTCGTGTCCTTGGACATTTTTTCTCCTTTTTAACACACATTCACACATACTAGACCCACTGTTATGAGTCTTTAGCTTTTTCTTTAGCAACATATCTCCTATGGTTTTTCTTTTCTCCTTTTAGTGACTGCATAGTATTCCTCCACAAGGATTAAACCCTGATCTATCCAATGAGGTCCCTACAGCTGGTTATTTAAAATGTTTCTTGGGGTGCCTGGGTGGCTCAGTCAGTTGAGCAGCCAACTTTGGCTCAGGTCATGATCTCACGGTTCATGGGTTCAAGTCTCGCGTCGGTCTCTGTGCTGACAGCTCGGAGCCTGGAGCCTGCTTCAGATTCTGTGTCTCCCTCTTTCTCTGACACTCCCCTGCTTGTGTTGTCTCTCTCTCTCTCTCTCTTTCAAAAATAAATAAAAAATTTTTTAAATTAAAAAAAATTTTCTGATTATATCTTATTCTAAACAATGCCGCAGTGACACCCCCTCCCCCCCCGGTGTAGATACATCCTTGTGCAAATTTGCTGGCATATCTGGATGTGAAATTGCTGGGTCAGAGTTCATGTGTGCTTGTTATTTTGATACAACGTTTGGCTATTTTGAAGAAAATACAATGAAACTATTTTGTATAAGTACCGCGCTAACCGATTGTGCCACTGGAGTTCCAATGAAACTATTTTGTAACCTGCTCATTTTCCCTTCAGGATTCTTGTGTATGTATGTACATGAGAGAGAGAGAGAGAGAGAATCTTTTTTAACATTTATTTATTTTTGAGAGACAGAGACAGTGTGATCGGGGGAGGGGCAGAGAGAGAGGGGGAGACACAGACTCCGAAGCAGGCTCTGGGAGAATGTGGATGAGTGATGTTCTCCAGCTCCGGGGGTCAGGCCTGTCCCACTTTGCGGACGTGTGTCCTTGTTTATTTGAACCATCTTCAACTTGCGAACGCTGAGCCTGCTTCCACCTTTACAGAATTAAAAATCATCAGGGAACTGGGGCGCCTGGGTGGCTCAGTCCGTTCTGCGTCTGACTTCGGCTCAGGTCATGATCTCACAGTTCATGGGTTTGAGCCCCGCGTCGGGCTCTGTGCTGACAGCTCAGAGCCTGGAACCTGCTTCAGATTCTGAGTCTCCCTCTCTCTCTGCCCCTCCCCTGCTCACGCTCTGTCTTTCTCTCTCAAAAATAAATAAACATTAAAAATTTTCAATTAAAAATTAAAGAAAAATAATCAGGGAATTAAAAGCACCTTGTGGCAAATAAGAAAGCCATTTCCATGGACGAGATCCAGTCGGAAATAGAACAATGACTCAGAATGCTTCTCAATCAGGCATCAAGGAGACTGAAAAGGAAGAGAAAAACCCGCACATAGGGTCTCGCGGTTTCATTTTTGTTCATTTTGAAATCAATGAGAGATGCTTTCCCATTATTGTTCCTCCAGTAAGGACTCCGTGTTCTAACGCGTGCTGTGCAAATAAATTATTTATAAATTACGCTCCTTGCTTTAAAAAATAAACACCACTCCCCCAGAAATTTAGATAAATAGAACGTCATCTATTTATCAAATGGACTCTTTGTGCCTAACAACCCAGGGCCTAGCTAAAGGAATTGTTATCTAACAGCCAGGTCAAAAGTGCAAGAGTCCAGACTTATTAATTCTAAGCTGAGGCAGGCCATTGATTAGCTTCGTTGAGGGAAGGCTGGGAGTGGACACTCGCTTTTCTGGGTCTTCTCCCTTCGAAGACGATACCGTTGTCGCTGGCCTCGGCTTGTGTGTTTAACAATGTTTGTGTAGCGCTCAGATAAAAGGAGCGGGGTGAGACTTAAGTGGTTGTTAAAATTGTCAGCCCCAAAGTCATCAGAATTCCAATTGATAACCCGCACTTAGAGTGAGAGGAGAATTTGTGTCTTTTTTTTTTTTTTTTTTTTTTTAGGGAGGTGATTTTCCCTTTTTAATGGCTGGGAAAATGCCCCAAGTGCACTCACACCTTGGGACCCTGCTGTTGCCAGCATCCTGGATTTTACTAATTTATTGTTATTCTTTTGTTATAACAAAAATGAGCCCCTGAGCTCCCAGAAAGGGCTCTTGGACGGTCTGAATTGGAAGACGAGGGCAGGTCGTGTTGAGGAACAGGCTCTCAGAGTGACGTAAAGTCGTGGAAACTGAGGCCCACGCAGGGCCCACTCATTGGAGTCAGCTCTAGAATCAGGACCAAGTTTCTTCACTCTTGGCCCATCGTTCTTGCCCTTCATGGTTCCCTCGGGGGCCCATTTCACAGGTGGATTAACTGCGGAAGAGAGGACCCCATAAAAATTCAAGGCAAGCATCCAGAAAGCCCAGCCTTTGCTCCACATCACCTCTGCCCCTCGGAAACCTGGCAGCCCAGTTCCATATTCTCCCAGACTAAATGGCAATCTAGGCTTTACAACTGTCTAGCTGCAGAAGAGAAAGAGAGTTCCGGGTTATGGCTGGAAAGGGGCCAGGATCCCACATCACATCCCGGAGGCTGTAGGAGCAATGACTTGGGGTCTGATCCTGCCATTGCTGCTTCTTAGCTCTGTGGCCATGGGAGATGAATCTCCCTGGACCTCGGCTTCCTCATCCATAAAATGGGGATCACAGTGATGCTCACCTTATCAAGTTGTGGGAATGAAATTAATGTGTTTTTTATTTTTTATTATTGAGACAGAGAGAAACAAAGCATGAACAGGTAAGGGTCGGAGAGAAAGGGAGGGAGACACAGAATCCGAAGACAGGCTCCAGGCTCTGAGCTGTCAGCACAGAGCCCGACGCAGGGCTCGAACCCACGAACCTCGAGATCATGACCTGAGCGGAAGTCGGTTGCTCAACCGACTGAGCCACCCAGGCGCCCTGGAATGAAGTTAAATAATCCTTGTCAAGTTAAAGTACACGGATTCATTTAAAATATGTTAACAATCTAGGCTGCGCATGTGTTTGGCTCCCGGGGGCCCTCGATGAAGGGACCTGCCGTTGCTATTGTTGCTATGGTCGACATTGCTGTTGAAAGGGGCATGCCTTTGGACGGGTCACGACTCTCCATTCCCCTCCAGTGAAATGGGTCTACCCCCTCCCCGAAAGATTGTTTGAGGATGAAATCAGATAACACGCACACGCTTCTCGACACGGTGTCCGACACATAATAAAGCAGAAAAAAATGGTAAGTGTCATATTGACCTAGGACGTCTACCTATAAGAAACACAGAATAAATGGTGGGCATAATATTTATGACGACCTGGCTTTGGGCACCTTGCTTCTTTCTGCAGGCATCCGGAGCTTCTAGAAGCGAGCGACCGTGATGCCCATGGCAGGGTGTTCTCACTGTGGGGAGCATGAGGCTAGACCGGCCTGGTGTGAGTGTCAAAATTGCTCAGAGGCTGCAGATTGGAGATTCAGATTCGTAAGTTCGGGGCAGGCCCGAAAAATCCCTGTGGCCCACCCATCAGGTGATGGGGTCCCGGATGCATCCATGGAGCCCTGTGGTGATCAAAGTGGGGCCCCTGTGCACGAGGCCCAAGACTAGCGATCAGGACGTTTCCCCGGCCACTCGGTTCCAGGCTCGGCAGAGGGACTAGCCACGTGGGAGGGCCAGGGCTTGCAGGCTGCGTGCTGACGGCCCAGCCAATGGGCTCTGATTCTAGCTGTGACATTTCCCCCTTCCCTCAAATGCCAGCGTGCAAGGTCCTGCAACTAATAGATACCAATGTCTACATCTGGCGGTTCCTTTAAGGATTCCAGCAAGAGAGAGCAATAATTAACTTCCTTTAAAATGGCTCCATGCCTAGAACCTCAGGGACCTCTGCTGCCCCCCCCCCCGTTTGCCCCGGGGTCTCGGTGGCCCTACTGTCAGAGGTTTCAAAGACCATTTGGAATTACTTAGCCCCAGGGTCATCGGGGTCCTCTTCAGCCCACAGAGATGTCCGACTTTGCCATTTTCCTGTTTCAGCCTCACTGGGTTTGTACATTCATAATAGCAACCAAATGTCCCCCAGGTCTAACGGGCCCTCGCGCCCTCCTTGCCACGAGCCTCCCCAGGTCGACTCCTGGCCTCTCGGAATAACCTCGTATTGCAAACCCGCCTAATTGACTTTGCCAGAAGCTGCCCCTGCGCCAGTCCCCGCTGGGGCATCCGGCCAGCTCATTATCGGACCCGCGAGTCTGAGCAGGCGGCCGCCTTCTGCCCTGGCCCCACGGCCCCGCTCAGGGTGAGCAGGGTGTGAGTGGGTGTCCGAACCCCCAGAATCCAGAGTCCAGGCTGCGACGGGAAAGAAGGCTCCCAGGAAGCCCTCAAACAAGAGCCTCGGTGTGAAAATGAACTTGAACTACGTCTTTTTCACTTAGTCACACTTAGGGAAAACATTGCATCACTATCAACATTGAAAATGTTTTATTCTGGGAGACTTTCAAAGGTATACAGAAGTAGAAAGGACAGCATGATGTAAAGCACCGTAGTTCCATCAGGCGGATTTGGAGGCACAAACCCTCCAAAACGCTGCGATCCCACCCCTCAGGTTAGTCATCTTGATGTGTGCACACCACCTCTGTGACATCGAAGGATGACTGACACGTACCATATATTGTACGTCAGGTCAGGTGTACAATCTGGCGATTTGAAGTCTGTGCACGCCACCAAAGGGGTGCCCATGGTAAACTGAGTTACCATCCGTCACCACACGGAGTCACAAACATTTTGTCCTCAGGGTAAGAACGTTCGAGATCTACTCTCGCAGCAATTTTCCAATATGCAAAACGATGTTATTAACTCTACTCACCGTGTGGCCAGAACATCCCTGTGACTTAATTTATAACCGGAAGTTTGTACCGCTTGACCCTATAATCCATTTTACTGCTCCTCTGGTAGCCACCAATCTGTTCTCTGTGTTTATGAGTTTTGTTCATTTTTAAAAAATTTTTAAAGGTTTATTCATTTTTGAGAGACAGAGACACAGAGTGAGAGCAGGGGACAGTCAGAGAGAGAGGGAGACACAGAATCTGAAGCAGGCTCCAGGCTCTGAGCTGTCAGCACAGAGTCTGACACGGGGCTCGAACCCACCAACCATGAGATCATGACCTGAGCTGAAGCTGGACGCTTAACCGACTGAGCCACCCAGGCGCCCATTGCATTTGTATGTGAAACCGTACACACACCATCTTCTTAATGCGTGTCTAATTCACACACACAGATGCTGTCACATAAAGAAGGTGAAATTGTAAAGAAACATACTAACATGCCTGTTTTTCTCACTGAAAATTGGATTTTTAGTAACTACATGGTTTTCTATCTATAGATAAAACATAATTTTACCCAACACCTGCTTTTGCACATCTGAGTTTTTAACTATTTTTGTAGTGACCTATTTCATTTCTATGGACATTCTTTTTAAAAATTTTTTTAAATCTTTATTTTTAAGAGAGAGAGAGCAGGTGAGGAACAGAGAGAGAGAGGGAAACCCTGAATGCAAAGGAGGCTCCAGGCTCTGAGCTGTCAGCACAGAGCCCGATGCAAGACTTGTACTCATGAATGGCAAGTTCATGACCTGAACCAAAGTCGGACGCTTCACTGAACTGAACTATCCAGGTGCCCCTACTATGGCCATTCTTAGAGATAGTTGCCCACCTTTCTGGTTATTTCTTTAGAAAACTTTTCCAGACATGAAACAGCCATACATGCACTTTAAAAATACACTACAGGGGCGTCTGGGTGGCTCAGTCGGTTGAGCATCTGACTTCGGCTCAGGTCATGATCTCATGGTTCGTGTGTTTGAGCCCCCACATTGGGCTCTGTGCTGACAGCTCAGAGCCTGGAGCCTGCTTCGGATTCTGTGTCTCCCTCTCTCTGTGATTCACACTCCCCGCTCACACTGTCTCTCTCTCTCTCAAAAATAAATAAAACATTAAAAAATATTTAAAAATAAATAAATAAAAATAAACTACAAGCTGCCTCCACGCCTCTAGTAGGACTTTTTCAACTTACAGCCCCCCTCCGATTGTGAAAGAGACTCACTGCTTCCCTTAGGATCAGCTCCCCAAAGCCCCTGAATTGGAAGGCCCCAGAAGCTTGGCATGCATTTCTCATTCTAATTCTCCCTCCCTCAGAGAGGGAGCTCTGAGGAGAGAAGGAAAGAGGGAATGAGAAAGGGGAGGGCTGGACAGGGAAGAGAGGATGACAGGAAGGTGGAGGCAGGAAGACAGGAGGGGAGGGAGGACGGAAGGAAGGAGGGGGAAAGGCTCACACAAGGGCAGAGAAAGAGAGAATGTGAATAAGAGGCGGTGGGGAATAGAAGAAGGCCAGGAGAAAGGGGGACATTACTATATTTTTTTTTGAGGTAGTGAGGGGTGCGGCAGGTGGGAGAATCTTAAGCAGGCTCCACACTCAGGAAAGAGCCCGACGCGGGGCTCAATCCCACAACCTTGGAATTATGACCTGAGCCGAAATCAAGAGGCAGCTACTCAACGCTCTGAGCCACCCAGGCACCCCCAGGAGGTCACCATTCCTAGCTAGAGAGCTAGAAACTGTGGGGCAGGAGGCAGTGAGCGTCAGGCAAAACCACGGCTCATTACTGTTCTAAACAAGAGACGTTGTGGGTCCCACAGCTCTTCTGCCACGGCGTCACCCTTTGCCTTGCCCTCTGGCCACTCCGGCTTCTCCAAATGGACTCCATAGGGCACTGGCCCTTCCTGCCCGCCTGGAGGACAGCCTGGAGGCGGGCAGCTGGGACTGCACAACTTTGTCAGGAAGATGCTCTGTGTTTACAAACCCATAAGGATGAAAACACAGACAGGGTCTGGGAAAAAAAGCTTTGTGCAAGGGATTTGAGCCAAAATGCAGACAAGGGGAATTTCTAAAAGGTAGGCGGTGAGCGAGCTGGGTTGGGAGGGAGGAATGGAATGAACAAGGCAACGATGCCTTAAACTTGTCTGCTCCCAGGAAGGAAGGTCATAAGGGAAGCCAGACCCAAATAGGCAAGCCTTGCCCCGCACTCCACACCCCTACTCCTGTTCTCCTGCCAGTCTGAGGGTGCTTAGCCCTCCGCCCTGAAAGCCTGCCCCTCCACACAAAACAGACCACGGATATGGCTCTGCCCTGTCTCTGAGAGACCATTTAAGGCTTTGAAAATCTCCTGCTCTGAAAAGCAAGTCCAGCGACACCCCCGTGCCAAGAGCGGATGAGCATATTTTGTTCCTGGGACATTTGCTATCTCCCCCTGGAATGTAAGAGATGTCAGCGTTCCAGGTCCCCGCTCCCGTCTCTCCTCTCTCCCTCCCTTCTCCCCCCGCATTTCTGTCCCTAAGCAGCTGCAATGACCCTGAGCAGAACTTGACCCTGCTCTGTTCCCCCAGGAAACCAGCCCCACCAATGCCCGTTTTCCTCAGTTTGGCACATGCTCCTTTCATGTGCCAGCGACTAGTGGTCGGAAGCCCATGCTTTAAAAAACGCATCCTCAAGATGACTGACTCATACAGATAAAGAGTGAAAAAGAGCTTACACCGTGAGGTCCGTTCGAAATTTACGAAAAGGAGGCAGACTATAAAAAGATGCACAAAACACAAACGGAGGGGTGGGGTGCCAGCAGTTGGGAATGGGAGTATCAGTCATTGATGTTTATACCATGTGTGTTTGTCTTTTACAAATCCAGTTGCCGGGGCGCCTGGGTGGTTAAGCATCCAACTCTTGATCTCGGCTCAGGTGGTGATCTCGAGGTTCGTAGGTTCGAGCCCCGCGTCGGGCTCTGTGCTGATGGTGCGGGGCTGCTTGGGATTCTCTCTCTCTGCCCCTCCCCCACTTGTGCTCTTTCTCTCAAGATAAATAAACTTAAAACAATAAAATAAAAATCCATTTATGATGATTATTATTATCATAATTATTCTTCTAAAAACCTGGGGGGTCTGGTTCAAATCCTGCTCTATGTACCAGCTGCGCAGGTATGGGGACATGACTCGGTCGTCCTTGGCTGTGAAATAGGGTGATTGTACTGACGGCCCGGTAGGAGTTGTTGCAGAGAACAGAGGGATGAGTCAGTGCGCCAGAGTCTCAGCACCACACCCGGCACATGTGGCCAATAAATGCCCGCCATCACCATCGGCGTCATCATGAACCTTAGCATTGGCGTCCGCGCCTAATATTCGGCCCCCAGAGAACCTGGAGGATCATGGGTTTGTTTCCTGAAATCCCGGGAGCCTCTGCACCATCCCCGACAGGCTGTTCTTTGAAGTGGGGCCGCGTAGTCCACGGGGGAGGGAGGGAGCCATGTGTTACGGTCCTGGGGCAAATACATCTTCCTCCGCAGATCATTAGGCTCACGTTTGTCACATTTATTTTAAGGAAGCTGGTAGGCAGAGGGTGGGTGAGGTTAATTGCCCTGTGGACCTTGGGCGGCCCTGTTCTCCAGATGGGGGGAGGTTCCGCCAAGCCTGGAGTGACCCCGGGGGCCTAGCAAAGGCCCCAGGCCCGAGGCCTGACCGAGCCAGCGGAAGCCAGAGCCGGGTTGGAGCGGGGTGGCCGGGATCTAAGCGTTCACCCCTGGGACGCCCGGCCAGCAGGACCCCTCCAAACGTTCGTTTGGTTGCAGTTTCTTCCCAAAGCGTGGAAAAGGCCCAGACTTTATCCTATCCACAGCGGGTCAGGCCGGATTTCTGGAGCCTGGCTCCCAGGACAAGGCAAGGGCCATGCCTTCTGGAAATCCTTTTCCGGCCTGAGTTATTTCAGAGGGCCGGGAAGAAATGGTAGGGGGCCTTTGGAAGGGGGTCTGACTGCAAGTCTCTTAGGTGGCAGACGGCTCCCCAAGACAGAACAGTGAGGGCGTCTTTGCCTTCCATTGCCAAGGTTCAGACTTGCCATCCTTTTTATCCCAGACCTACTGTGCGCCTGGCTGAGGCAGATGGGAGGCCATTTGGGGCGGATCCTCCTACAGGCTGTGTGACTCTGGGATGTCACTTCACCTTTTCAGGCCCCCAGAAAGGAACAGTTCCCCCCTCACAAGCCTTTTTTGAAGAACTCAAGCACAAAAGCCCTCCATAAATGCTAGCTCCTAAAAAAGATAACACTAAGATAAAGCCTAACTACTATAAAAGGAGGATGAATTTTTCAGAGCCAAGATTATGAGCCTCCTCCTGAGAATCTTGTCCTATCTCTTAGGCCCTCCATTATCCGAAAGAGAAAACAAACCAATGCATTAAACCGTATGGCTTGGCCCTTCCAGAAAAGCACAGCAATCCTGGATGAATGAATAGGTGGAAAACTCCGGGTGCATGGACACGGGCGATATGTCTCTTCAATGTTGGTTTTCTGACCACCAAAATAGGCCTTTTCACGGACCTGCCGGAGTTCTGCGGATTAACAGCCCCGGCGGGCACTCTCGGCCCCCACCCGGCAGAGCGCCCCAGGCCCCGAGAAGGTGTGACTTCAGACAGAATGGTAAGGAGGTGGGGGTGGGGGCGGAATGCAGGCCTGTGTGTGAGGTGATTGTAACCAGAAACACCTCGGCAGGCATCTCGCCGCTGCACCCGAGCGTCGCTGGCAGGCCGCCGGCCCCGGAGCCGGGAGCCGGCCAGCGGTGCCCCGGCTCGCCCATCGCCGCCCCTCCAGGGCCCGGTGATAGCTTATCGGGCCCACTCGGGGGGTGCCCGGTGCTACAACCGGAAACGCGGCTGAAGGCCGGTGGATGCCTGATGAAGAGGTTTGCGCCAGGGCGCGCGCACGCCCGGGCTTAGGCTGCGGTGCCGGCCTGCGTCCGTCCGCCACCAGGTAAGGCGTCAGGTGGGTGGGGAGCGATGTTCCCTACGGGGCCTGGCAAAGGCTGGTATTTTACGGGAACCAGGGGGGTGGGGAGGGGCGAGGAGGTGGGGAGCTAAAGCTGGGAAGGCAGGGCTCAGCCTGCAGCCCGAGGGCTTCAGGGCAGGGATGTCGAGGGGGCGGGGAGAGAAGAGGTGCTAGGACCCAGACGGAGGAGCACCCCAGGTTGTCGGGAAGGGCGTGCGCCTGCAAGAGGTGTGCCTGACCCCTGATGCGCCGTTGTCACCCCCCCTCAGCGGGGCTTGCTGGTCCAGGGCTGTGGGACCTGCCAGTCCACTGCGTCGCCAGCATGCATATTGGGGGGGCGAGCGTGTTGGGGTTGTCAGACGGTCATTGCAGTACATAAGAAGGTGATAGGGATTTGGAGTCTGAGGCCCTGAGTTTGATCCCAGGCTCTCCAGTTTTTACTGTGCACTCTTGGGCCAGTAGCTTAACATCTCTGGGCCCCGATCTCCTCATCTGGAATGGTTGAGTTCTAATAACAACTAAGGGGGTGTCGGGGTTCAGGAAAGTGATAATATGAAAGATCGTTTTAAAATAGAGACTTATTTGGGGTAGTCTCTTATTAGAAAGTTCTGGCACCGTCTAGAGCAAGCCAACCAGCAGCCGAGCTGATTGGGATGTGCCTTTCCCCTGAAGGAGACCCATGTGGGATCCAGCAGGTTGAAGCATGGCCTGCTTCTGCCCTGAGCAGGTGTCCCCGGTCCCAGGGCAGAGGCAGTGAACAGCAAAAAGGGTCACAGACCCCAGCCAAGAGGGTTTCCAAGGCCTTTAACTGCGGGGCCCCACAGGAGATGCTCCTTGGGCCCTGGGAGATCACGGTCAGATCCTGGCCCCCAGCGGGGCCTCTCCAGGCACGCCTTCCAGCGGGTCCAGCTGCAATCCCAGTGCTTTTCCAGTTCACCAGGGACAGCCGGGACCCGCGGGCAGACTCGCAGACAGACAGACGCCTCGGTGCCGGCCGGTCTCCGGTTGCGCCCAGGTCTGCCAATCAAAGGAGGGGCCTAGTCCTGTCGCCCTCTCCCCCAGCTCTGCTTACGCCACCGGGAGCGCTGAGCCGGACTCCAACGAGTCAGCTCTGAGCCCCTTTCTCGGGCACCGGTCAGAGTTTACGCTCCGTCTCCTCTCCTCGCTTTAAGTAGGGGGTCTTCGCCTATCCAGGAACTCCGGAAAATTATATGCAAAATCTACTATGTAAGTGCATTTTTCCTTCTTCGGTGCTGAGAAGGGCCTTGGTGTTATCAGCCTTTCAGGAAGACCTGCACTGCCCCAAAGGTTACGAACCCCGCTTCCCCACCAGGGTCTCAGGGCCTTGTCCTTGGTGCAGGTGGGAAGCTCCAGATTGCGAGTTCTTCTCCCGCATGTGCCCTCCAGGCAGTTGACCCTGAAGGACAGCACGTCAGTGCATACACATCTCAAAAAGGTTCCTTCCAAAAGCTTAAGGGGAAACTGAGGCCCAGAGAAGGGCAGCCACTGCATCAAGGTCAAGATAGCTAGTTAGAGGCTGAAAGGAAAGCTCGGGCCCCTGCGCTCTAACGCTGGTGAGAATTCCCAAATATCACGAGTCCAAAAGGAGGCCCAAATCAACCTCCAAAATGCCCTAGGTGAAGGTGGCGGCTGCTGGCCATTGTTACCCTTTAAGGACACATGGTGAGCCCGTTTGAGGGACAAAAACGTGCCTAGAGTGCAACTGCCTGCAACATGGGAAGGTAGACGGCATTGCTTAGCTCTTGCCTTAAGTAGTGGAGTTTTGGCCTTTCAGATGACAAGGTATCCACAGAGAAGCTGATGATAATTATGAGTTTTCTCCAGAAAAATACACCAATGTTCCCAGTTTTGCAAAGAGCGCCCAGTGCTCTGCAGCCCCTTGATGGCCGTCTGCGGAGATGTTGTGGAAGTCACATCACTCGGAAGGGAAGATGGAAGCCCTGGGCAGAGGCTGGTTGGGGAGCGCCCTGGGTACCACGTCCGAAAAGTGGGGGATTCCCATCCTGCAGCCCCCCTTCCCATCCCTGGCTTCCCACAGCCCAGCCTGGTAGCCGGGAGAAAAGTTCAAGTCTCCAGTCCAAGCCCCGGCTTCTCTGAAATGGTCCTCAGCGCCCCAGCCCCTTCAGCCACATTGTTTATCCATCAGAACGACTCCCCTTCCCCGGCCCGCTCCCACCCCCACTTTTCCGAGGTCGACTATAAAAATAAACTATTTTTCCTTGTTAATAAATCTCTGCCCGGCGCCCCTTTTAAAGAACTCAAAAAAAAAAAAAAAACACACATCGCTGCGCCCCGCGCGAGCGAGCAGAGACATTAATCTCGAAGCAGGATTTATGTGGCGCGGGCATCCTCAAACAATTGGAGTCATAAAGTGAAATGAGATTCGGAGGCGGGTGGGGGAGGGGGAGGGCCTCGGGAACCACAAACACATTTGTGTAGCTAAACAATGTGGAAACTCTTAAAGACCCTTTTCTGCAGACATCTTGCAGCCACGGCGCTTCGCTGTCAGCCCGCGGGAAAGGGAGAGAGATATATTAACTGAAGACACAATCTAAAATTACTTAGGGGTTTTAAACATGCGGGCAATGGGGGCGGGGGCGCTGATAAACTGTTGTCCATATTTCCTTCTCTCGGTGTATTATTTCCAAGATATTTCACCCCCGTCACAGCGTCCCCTCCCTCCCCACTCCTTCTTTTCTCTCTCCATTCATTACGTTGACTAGCGAGCAGTGGCCGAAGCCCGGCGCCACTGCAGACCAGCGGGCAGGATCTGGGTTTGCGCCAACGGGTCCCCGCGCAACTGCGCCCGTGCGTAAAGGCGCGGATGGGGCGCGCGGCGCGAAGGCGAGGGCGCAGGGGCTGTTGGGTCCCATCTGCCACTGGGTGACCTTTCTCAGGACCCTTTCTGGTGCAATCTGCGGCCACTCTAGGCTCTTCGGGGCTTTAGGAATTCCAAGCCGCGGGCAAGATAGCGGAAAACCCTTTTTTTTCTGCCTCAAGAGTTAGGGCGCGCGAACACACTCGCCCAAGACTTCAGGGGTCCCGTCCCCGAGCTAGAAGTTTAGAGCTGGTTACAGCTTCCTTCCAACGTCTCCGCTTAGTCTGACTGGATTGCTGGGCTCCAGATACTCAGCGAGAGGAGAAGCAGATCTTCCCTGTGGTTGGGCGGACGCCTGTGGGGTTGTCTTAAACGGGGGAGCCCGGGGCTGAGCACTCATCTACCTTAGAGGCGGCATCTCGAGCTCAGGTCGCCCACAGTCGGGAATGACCGTTCATCCCGCATGAACCAGGTGGTCTGAGTTAGAGCTTCTGGTTGCTCATCTGTAAAATGGGGATATAAGGGTACCTGCCCCCTGAAGATTCTTGGGCGAGTAGATGAATATGACGTGTGATGAAAAGCATAGGTGGTCCATGAGTTCCAGATGTTTTTATGGTTATCACTTATTATGACCGAGTTGTGAGAGCCTGGTGGGGCCACAAGACCACCCTGTTCCTACCCAGAGGGGCCACAGAGAGACATTCAGTGTCCCAGAGGGGATTAGGATACGGTTTAGATTGAAATCCTGATTTCTGGGTCCATTCATTGATTCAATAAATACTCCATTGTTTTCAGGCTCCGTTCGGGGCCCTGGGGACCCAGCTGTGACCAGGACGGTCCAGTGCCCCTCGCAGCCCACCCATCACTGGGAGAGGCCGAGACTGAAACTAACAATGCCCAGTTACAGTGCCAAGCTCGTGCCTGCACGATGCCTTAGCATTTTTTCTGGTCACAGCTGGGATGCTGAGGACAGAGCCCTGCCCCCAGGGGGCACAGGTAAAAAAAAAAAAAAAAAGTAACCAAGGGCCAGCGACGCAGGCTGCTCGGGGCTGTGGCTGTCGCCCTCACTGGGCATGGCCAGCAAAACATTTTCCAACGTCCCTGGGCCCGATTCCAGAGTGTGAGGCGTTCTCTCTGGCCCACGCTGCTGGCGGATCCTTTATTGAGGCGCGATTCAGCGGGGCTGCACCCGTTGGAGCCCCTTAGGTCGTCTTTTCTGGGTCCCGTGCAGGTAAATCTGCCATGAGCTCACCCATGCACCCATCGACCCTCCGCTCTGAATGGCCCCCAAGCCGCTGGCTCCCTCGAGCCAGGGATTTGCTTCGGGGCGGGGGGGGGGGGTCTCTGCCGCCACCTCGATGCTCTTCTTGGTGCCTGTCCAGTGTGGCCAAGGTGGAAATAAATTCCACCCTGAATCTGCATCTTGAAATAAAACAAAACGGAAAAACTCCGCTAGACTTTTTACCGAAAGGGCCACCTTGTTACAAATTCCCCCGTTGGGTGTCTCTTGCCTTGCACCGGCGGAATTGTCAAATTATCCGGATGTTATACTGACTTGTCCAGAATTTCTTGAATTTGCCAGCTGGCCGAAATCTGCTCTAACGGGGACCGCTGTCCAGATTGTAGTAGCAAGAGTGAAATGTTCCACCCTCCAGCCGTGACTCTGAAGGGTACACCGTCTCCTGAAATTTCCAGATACTTCTGGTGGTTTTTCCTTTGCCAAACTTCCCCTCGCCCAGAGGCTGGGACAGACTGAGGAGAACGGGACTTGGTGATGAGGGTGGAGAGGGGGACTGTCACCTTGGCCTTTTCTCAGAGAAGACGTCAAGTCAGTTTCATGGCCTAGGGAAAAGCCTCAAATTCGGACCCCAGGTTTCCCATCTGGAGGCACACACAGCCCCACTAGTCATCCACATACACACAGAAATAGAAAATTAAAGTGCTCCGTCCAGTCATCCAGACGCTCGATCTCGAAACTTTCCCCCAAAGATCCAGATAATTAAGTATACACGGGAGACCGGAAACTAAGCCCCAAATTTCTGGATCTTTTCCCCATTTCTTGCATCCCTATGTTCTCCAGGAAAGCGTAGATAACATGTTTTATCTTGAAAGGCAAACACAGCACAACGAAACAAAAAATCCTGTATTTGGGCATCCGGTTCAAACAGCTCCCTCTCCCTGCACTTTGCGGCTGGGCACCCCTCATCCCGGGGCGGGGGCCGGGGCAGCAGGGGCAGCCGCTCGGCCCGGGTTGGGGACAATTCTGTCGACTTTTTCGGCTTCGGAAATGGCCGTCCGAGCTCAGCCTCCGGTGGATATCGTTTTGCTGCTGAGGCGCAATTTCTGACCCTTGCGTTTCCTGTGGGGCCCCCTTCAGGGGAGAGGGTCCCTCTGGCTTGTCCTGCCTCTGGCAGTGCTCGAGGTTGGAGGCTCATTCTACACATCCTCAGAGGAGGTTCCCCAACAATTTGGGTATCTGGGCATTTGGAAAGAAAGCCAGGCTGGGGGTTTGAATTAATTCAGGCCGGCTGGGTCTGGATTCGTTCCCTGGCCTTTATTTCCCGGGTATAGAGCTCTGCTTGGAAGCAGGGAAGTCTGAAAAGCGAGGTGGAAATGTCCCCTCCTCTAGGAGCTGCTGGGAAACCTCGCTTGGCTATTGCCCTCTGGTCTCGGGGGCATTTTGGAGGGCATGGTGATCCCTCGGCTTTTCCATTTGGAGGAAGGGGATGACTCGGGGTCTCGTGGTTGTGGCCCGTGAATGCCCTTGAAACTGCACACAACGAGCTGGTTAGGAGTTGTGAAGGATCCTTCCTTGGCTCTTTCATTCCCCCAAGGACGACTGTGGAACTGGAACTGAGTGGCCGGCAAGGTCCTGGACCTCACTCATGGTCCCCAAAACTTTCCTTAGCTCATAGACCTCTTGGAGAGGACATCCAGAGTTTTTACTGCCTCTCAGAACCCTCTCACTCTACCCTTGGTCGCCCACCTACCATACACCGGGATGCTTTGGGCTGGGGCTGGGAATGTAGTTATCAAAATCAAGATCGTTCTGCAGTGCGCCTGCCTGACCGGAAACTCTCCCCTCACTTGCTGAGTGGCACTGGGCAAATTATCTAACCTCTCTGAACCTCCTCCTCCTCTGTGAACCACGATGATAACAATCCTCCCCTCACAGGGCTGTTAGGAGAAGAGAGGCATGTCTGCACGCAGTTCTCAGAGAGAACTGCCGAGTTCAGTCAACCACACGGTGCTGATGCAATATACACACATGTCGTTGGTCTAGTCCAGAAAGGGCAGAGTGTGGGGGGTAATGTGTCTTCCTACGGAGCCGCGTGGGTGGATGTCTGCTCCTCACCCCTACTGCCAGTTTTTAGTCTCTGGCTTCCAATCCAAGCCCTGCCCCTTAGTTGGGTAACGCTGGTAAACGCTTTCCCTCTCTGCACCTCTGGCAGCGCAGAGGGAGAAATGAGTCGGGCCTCCAGCGCTTTTGTGGGGATCCAATAAGCCCGTAGGTGCGCTCGGCACATGGTCGTGGGATTGAGAGATACAATATCACAGCACGTCGTAACAAACACAGAAGCACAGCCTAACACAGTATACACATCCTAATGGAAGGTAAACGCGGTATAATATCCGATATTACGATGTGTTATATTGTATTATAATTCTGGGCACACGTGTGCGCCCTGGGAGGGACCGACTGCCTTCGCCGGGACGTGCTTCGCCATTGCAGCGCCCGTGGGGAACGCAGGGCCTTGCTAACCCGCTGTTTCTCCCCAGTGCTTGCCGACCGGGGTTTCGCAGCGCGCGCGCCAACCTTTGGCAAAACTCGAGGACTTTCGGTTTCTCTCGGGGGCGCTGCCCCTGGCCGCGTGCACCCGGCCCGGGAAGAGTTTTAGGGGACTCCCGGACCCTGGAAAGCCTAGGCAGGGTCTGGCCGCTCCGTGGCGGCAACCAGTGAAACCGCCGACACCTAGGAGACCGTGCGTCGGAGGGAACTCGAGACAGCGCCGCGCCGGGCTGTTGCAAACGGCGCCGCTTCTGGAAAGCACCGACCCCGCGGAGCAGAGAGTTTGGGGGAGGCAAAGGAAGGACCCGAACACATCCACCCTCGCTTCTCTCGTGTCCGCACCGGAAGGCAGAGCCGGCAGGGGCATGGCACGGTGGGAAGCAGAGCAGTTTTTCCTTTACGCGCTGCTTCTTAGGACTTACCAGCCCCGAGGATGTGCATTGTAACCAATTACCGAGGAACGATTTTTTGGAGCCCCTTTCTGTGGCTCTGTAAAGGCACCTCCCATCAGCACGAATGTTCGCGGTGGTAGAATCATTGGCGCGAACCCCAGTTCATTACACGCGCAACAACTTGCCCAAAGAATTATATGCATGTAGAGATATTAGCGCACCCCAGATCGTTGGCATGTCGGAATTATTTGCACAGCGATCATCGTTTGCACGTGGTGTTTGCATTTTCCGAACCATGGATAATTTGCACATAATTATCTGTAGACAGAATCATCTTTGTGCGCCCACGGTTGTTTGCACGCGCGTTAGCGAGTATCAGCTTCATTATATACACGAAAATCAGGGTACACCGCCGCCATTGCACTTTCGCACAGCCCTGGGCTCGCAGCCACCCGCTCAGCCCTCGGGCGGTTAGAGACCTCCAATCTAATCGGGAAAGTTTCGGAGCTTAGACGGGAAAACCCTCCAGCCCACGTTGGGTCTTTTTCTTCGTTGTTCTTTTTTTTCCGGACAGAGGTCAGAAGCCAGACAATTTTCCCCCTAGGAGAGACAGCGGGACCAAGGCCAGCCCGTGGGTCCCCAGTTTTGAGTAGTCCAGATACGGTTCTAGGGTTCCAGGCAGCGCTCAGAGCGCAGAGCTCTCGGCCCGGCCTCTGCGCCTCCCCCGAGCCCCTGAGCCAGGTGGGGCCGGGCGGGACCCGAGGCCTGCGCTCCGAGGCCCGGAGTTGTGTTTATTTTCGAGTTATTCTTGGCCGCCATCCACGCGATTATTTGCAGCAGCGCAGGGACCTTCGGGGAGAGCCGGAGCCTTGGGGGGGTGGCGTGGGGGTCCCTTTGCCAGGCCCCACGAGTTTTATGGCGTCGGAGCTCGGAGGGCGAAATTACAGGCGGAATCAAAATGTGTAAATTATAGGTTGGTGTTGTAAAGAGGCCTAAGCGCGCCCGCTGGAGAAAGGGGGTTGTGGGCTCCTAGCGGACCCGAGCCAGCGCCGCGCGCGCCCCTGCGCACAGAGCTTGCCGGCTCCATCCCCAGGCGCGGGCAGCCTGGACGCCGGGGCGCGGGGAAGGAGGGCAGCCTCGTAGGCCTGGGGCTCCGGGCCACACCGTGTGGCCTCAGCGGCCGAGAGAAAGGCAGCAGGCCGGGTCCCGGGTCGACGACCAGCGGCCAGGACCGCGGGGCCGGGGCGCGGCCGCCCTCCTGCCGTCCCCGCAGCTTTGGCCTTTTAGCCGCATCTCGCTGATTAGGTTTCGTCGAAAATACCCTTTGTGCGCCCAGCCGCGAGCGGAGCGAAATCTCGTTTGAGTTTAGACGCGTGCGCCTTCACGAAAGCGGGTCGCAGGCGCGCGTTGGAAAGAAACAGCGCAGTTCAAAGCTCCCCTGACTTAATTTTCCATTATTTGGCTTTTCCGGGGTTCTGCACCTTCTTATCTCTTCTTTTCCCCTTTTCAAAAAATTTTCCTTACTTTTGCTTCCTTTCCCCTCTCCCCCCCTCCTGGCTGCTAGGAGGCCTGCCTGCCTTCCTTCCTTCCCTCCTGGATCCCCCTTTTCCCATTACATGCTCAATTTTCTTTCTTCTTTCCCTTCTTTTTCTCCTCCCAGTTGCAGGATTTCAAAACCCCCTTCTTTCTGGTGTCTTTTTTCCTTACTGACATCATTTTGCCTCCCCCACCCCCACCTTCTTGTTCCTCTCTGCTTTGACTCTCCCCACTTCTTGGGTTAGAACGTGCCGCCATTGAACGTAAATGTTCTTGATTATGGAAAACCAACTGCCGCCGGTCACACTGGCCTGAAGGAAATCAGAAAGGGGAGGAGGACATTTTAAGAACCTTCCAGAAGTCCTGCACTGGGTTAGCACCAGCCCTTGCAGGACTGAGTGCCTTGGAGAGGAGGAGGGGCAGGCAGATTACTAAGAGCTCAGACATTCAGTAGTCAATGGGATCATCCTTTGGGACAGGTGACATATCCAGTTACAAGCTGTCCGCCCTGTATGTTCCTGGCCACATGCGCGTCCTGGGCTCTGTGCATGTCTGATGCCCATTTGATTCCCACCTTCGCTCTGCGAGCCCAGGAGGTAGCCTTGCCAATAGTGAGTAAGAAGCATCCAATGTTAAAATCCTTCTAAGACCACCTAGCTCCCTTCCAGGATGACAGATTTTGTTTTCCCAGACCCCCCCCCCCCGCCCTGCCCACGCCCCCCCTTCTCAACAGCTGTTCATCCATTGTTCTATTTATTAGGTAAATATAAATCCCATAAATACACCTGAATGAAAAGCATCATGTTCCATAATTTGCCGCTCAAAGCCACCCACATCCATCTTCTGGGCCAGTTGACTTCTTGGGTTTGACAAGGAGGGGAGGAATTCCACACTCTTGCCCCTTTTCCTGAGTGATGAGAATATTAACATCTGACCACGCTGCCCCCTCAAGGAGCCTGTACCCCATCTACCTTCCCAAAGCTTCCTTATTAATTAGAGGTCATTTCCTCCCCAGGCCCTCAACTCCGCCGCCTAGTGCAGACCAGACAGGGAGAAAATGTTGACATCTCCCTGCCCCGGGGCAATACGGGGTGATCACAGTCTCTTTGCGGGGGTGGGGGGTGGGAGGGCTGGCTGGGGACCCATGCGGGGGTGGGGTGGGGTGGGGAGCTCCGAGAGCCGGGAGAAACAGGTGCTCCCAAGTGGAGATTACGGAGGGGACGTCAGGGAGAGAAATTCTGGTAGCGGCGTCGCAGTTCATTTTCCCCCTGAGCACATGCTCTTTATGTCTGGCTTTCTGGAATGACCCAAGCAGCTGGTTGATGAGCCCGATTTCTTTAAGACGTTGCTGCCTGGCTTTCTCAGAGCTTGGAAACCACTAAGAAGATTGGTAAAGATGAAAAGAGTTCATCGACGCAGAGTGCTGGCGAGAGTGTGGGAGTCAGGCACCCCCCCTGAAAGCCAGGAGCGCAGATAAGATAGCCGGCTACAGCCAGTACGGGAGGGGGATCTGGTATACCCGCCCGAAACAGGAGAGCGGGACCCTGCAACTCAGCAACTCCCCCCCCCCCCAACACACAGACGTTGACCCTACGGATGTGATCTTACAATAGGCAAATTGGCAAATGTTTAAAGATATTCAATGTAGCACTTCTTTAATACTAACAAAATTGGTAGATTGATCGATCGGTTTTAGTGGGGTTCCGATTAAATGAACTGTGGGAAAAGGAACAGTGAAATACTCTGCAGAGAAGCCTGGGGTGGGGGGTGTTTTCTGCCCACATGGGGGAGAAGAGCTCTCTGAGATTTAAGGAAAAAATTGTACTAACTCGAGAGTAAAGTTTCCTTAAAACCTGTGTATAGGGTGTTACCGTTTGCGAGAGGAAATACAATCGGATGCCACAGCAGTTACTTCCAGAGGCTAATGGGGACTTCCTTTCACTGTACTTCTGCGGTGGCCAGAAGTCATTTTCTTAGAGGTAGCTTTTTTTTTTTTTTTAAGATTTTATTTTTAAGTCATCTCTCCACCTGACTCGAGGCTCGAACTCACAACTCCGAATTCAGGAGTCACACGCTCTGCCCGCAGAGCTCCACCCAGGCACGCCAGAAGTAATTTTTAAATGAATTGATAAACTACTAGAAAATGGTTGTAGTCTTCGGGGTTCTTTTCTTAGGACTTGTCCCTCCCCTGCCTGTCCCCCGGTCCCCCCATCACATAGCAATTGCCGTCTGATGAACACTCACTGTGGGCAGAGGTGGGGCAAGCCCTTTAAAAACATCTCATTGTATCCTCACATCATTGTGCCAAAGAAGCATCCTTTAGCCCCATTTTACAGGTGGTTAAACTGAGGCTCTGGGAGCAAACCTCCTGCCCAGAGTCATATACTTAATAGGATGCTCTTCTGCCACCCCTTAATTTCCACTCTTCCTGCCCCACCACCACCGTTCACAAGAGTAAATGAAAAAAATGCTTGCAAGAGGACAGCTAAGTCCAGACCAAAGCGAGTCCACAGGTTCTCCTACAAATCCAGACAATCGTCCGGAACACGACAGGCAGATGGCACTGAGGAGGACTCGACAGGGACCGAAGTGCGCCGGGCACACCCCTTAGCTGTTCACTGGAAACCCACCCGCGGGACCGCGCGCTTCGAAAGGATTTGGTCCCAAGCCTGCCCCTCTCCCCTGCAGTTCCCATAAATACTAGCCGGCCTCCCTTCCCGGAGCCCGGCGCTAAGCCCTGAAAGGTAATGGGGTGTGAGAATACGGCTTCGAAAATTGCTCGGTTAAGATCCGGATGTGGGGCTAAGATTCCTGTGGGGATCCCTTAAACCTTGGAGCTGAAGCCGTTACCGAAATTCCTCTTATCTGGGGATGGGGCTTCTGCAAGCAGTGCCTTCAAACTTCAAATGCATTCCTTCGCTACCAGAGCAACGCCCCAGCAAGATACCAGGAATCCGATTTTTTTTGGGGGGGGGGGCAGATGGGGCTAACGCGTGGCCAGGTCAGCAAATAGCTCTTGAGAACCTAACATGTCCAAGGCGCTGCGCTGAAATGTGTGCCCCTTCCCCATTTGCTTGTATATTGAAGAGGTTACATTTTAACTCTGTCTAAAAAGCTACATAATGAAACTACGTCCCCTTATCAGCCCCTCCAGCCACCGTCCAATTTTGTTTCCAGGCAGAGCTGGGGCCCCTTCCTTGTATATTTCCCGGATACAATGTATGCACAATTCATTTCTTCCGGTTTGAGTGGTTAGCCTTTATAGTCAGCAGAGCTCCGTGGCCTAGTGGGTGAGAGCCTCCTGTGGAGCGGTGGCCTTTTAGCTCGGTGTCCTTGGGCAAGTTCCTTAACTTCTCTGTCTCGGTTTTCCCACCTTTAAAATGGGATCGAGACGAGTACTTGTCTTAAAGGTTTCCTATGAGGATCAAATGTGACAAGGTGTGTTCAGGCATCTAGGATTTTGCCTGCCACAAAAGGAAAAAAAAACCACCAAAACAAACAAACAAACAAAAAACCCCAAAACTTATACAATGAATATTAGCTTTTAATGTTAGCTATTAATAGTTACGTAATAAATGATTATGCTTTATTCCTTCCACGTTGCTGTCTCTCCTTCACCGGTTCCTTCCTGATGTGAGTCATGGTGTCTTAGTCCATTGCCAGAAAAATAACTGAGGGATGAAGTTTCTATGTAAGTTACAAATGTTACAACTGCGACGTTTGAAAAAGGAGGAGGATGCTAAAATTCTCAAACCCCGGCTTCCTCCAAATGGGAGAGATGGGTGTGGTGGTATACAAAGTAGGATTGGGATTTCTGTTACTACTGTGTGTGTGTGTGTGTGTGAGAGAGAGAGAGACAGAGAGAGAGAGAGAGAGAGGAGATCAGCAGCTGAGGCAAATGCCTGAACCCAGAATCTGGCCACTTTGAATGCGGGCAGACCTCAGGAAGGAAGGAAGTTTACATTAAACTTGAAAATGTTTGTGGTCATATTAAAAAGTAGGGTGGCATTTACAAATTTAAGGCTGCTGCACACACAGAAAAGATCTGTTGACTTTTGAAATGAATTATTCTGCATAAAAAGGCATTCCCTCTTCTAAGTGTGTCGGAGCACTGTTTACTTAAATTAATCCTATCTTTGCATAACATATTGGCAATGGCCTTGGAAGGAAGGGTTTCCTCTGCATTCCTTGGAGGGAGATTGCAGGTTGGCCAAGGAGGGGCGGCTGTGGTTTAGGGTGGAGCCGCAAGTCTCGGTACCTTATGGAGATGACCGCAGAGGCTGGGTTCTTCCCTGGAGGTGTGTTTTGAAAATGACCTTACAGTTCTGTGCAAAGATCATCATACAGTTGGATAGCGAATGATGCTTTTCTCTTCTCTTCTCTTCTCTTCTCTTCTCTCTTTTCTTTTCTTTTTCCTCTCCTTTCCTCCTCTACCCTTCCCCTCCCCATGCCTCCCCTCCCCCCTCCTCTCCGTCTTTTGGTCCTTAGCAAGTAAAATCTATCCCTCCAACCTGCCAGGAAAGGAGCCAAAACTAGGAACAGGGACGCAAGCAAAATCACAGATATGCTGAATATGAGCTTTTCAGAGCAACAAAAAAAAAGATTTGTGGGCCTTTTCTTCAACACTTGGGAAGAAGTTATTTAAATACACAAAAGTACACGGATTATTGTATCTGGTGCCTGTGTTCTTTTTTTTTTTTTTAATATTTTTAAATTTATTTTTGAGAGACAGAGAGAGGCAGCTGGAGCAGGGGAGGGTCAGAGAGAGAGGGAGACACAGAATCCGGAGCAGAGTGCCTGTGTTTTTAAAGGCCAGAAGGAAAACACAGATTAACCTGTGGTCATACCTGCTGGAAATCTTTTTTTTTTAAATAACAGAAGTAAAATATTATAAAGGTACAGTGGTTTTCCCTTTCTGATACCGTCTTCCTATCTCTTCCTCTCCTTAAATATAACCGTCATCATACTTTTGGCAAATCTCTGCCGTTCACATTTTTGTACTTTTATAAAAAGTGCACTTCTCCAGATATGATAGAAAAATGGAGTTTGTGGGTTTTAAAAAACTTTTTAAATATTTATTTATTTTGAAAAAGATGACAGAGAGAGAGCGTGCGAGTGCGTTTACAAGCAGGTGGGGGAGGGGCAGGGAGAGAGGGAAAGAGAGAATCCTAAGCAGGCTCTGCACAGAACCTGATACAGGGCTTAGCCTCATGTACCCTGAGATCATGACCCAAGCTGAGACCAAGAGTGGGAAACCTACACGACCGTGCCACCCAGGCGCCCTGTGTGTTTTTTTAAATTTGCATGAATCTTATACTGTGTATATAGTTCTACGATTTTCTTTTTCCCCCTCAACATCATATTTCTGGCCATTGTATTTAATTTGTATTGATAAATAGATATAATATATAATTGAAAATCTTATAAATATACTTCACTCATCCTGATTGCTACACAGCAATATATTACATAATAATAATTGTACCTAATTCATGCATAGCACTTCCCAGGTGCTAAGCAGTTTAATGAATTCATTAAATGAATTTTTAAAAAGATTTATTTATTTTTGAGGAAGACAGAGCCCAAGCAGGGAAGGGGCAGAAAAGTGGGGGCGAGGGGAGGGACAGAAGATCGGAGGCAGGGTCTGTGCTGATAGCACCAAGGCTGATTCGGGGCTGGAACTCACCAACCGTGAGATCATGACCTGAGCTGAAGTTGGATGCTCAACGGACTGAGCCACCCAGGCGCACCAATGAATTTTTTGTTCTTTTCAAATTTTTATTTAAATTCTTTAGCTAACATACAGTGCAGTATTGGTCTCAGGAGTAGCATTTAGTGATTCATCAGTTGCATATAACACCCAGTGCTCATCCCAACAAGTGCCCTCCTTAATGCCCATCCCCCATTCAGCCCATCCCCCACCCACCTCCCTCCATTGACCCTCCGTCTGTTCTCTCTCATTAAGAGTCTCCTAAGATTTGTTTCCCTCTCTCTTCTCATTGAATGAACTTACTTAATGAATGACATAGCGGCTTGTTATCTCATTATTTAGATAAGAAAACTGAGGCATACAGGAGTGCCTTGGCTGGCTCAGCTGGTAAAACATGACCATTGATGTCAGGGTCATGAGTTCAAGCCCCATGTTGGGTGTAGAGATTACTTTAAAAAAAATTTTTTTTTAATGCTCACTTAGTTTTGAGACAGAGAAAGAGAGAGACAGAGCACAAGCAGGGGAGGAACAGAGAGAGAGGGAGACAGAATCCAAAGCAGGCTCCAGGCTCTGAGCTGTCAGCACAGAGCCCAACGCGGGGATTGAACTCACAAACCATGAGATCATGACCTGAGCCGAAGCTGAACGCTTAACCAACTGAGCCACCCAGGTTCCCCGAAATGACTGTAAAGAAAATTCTTAAAAAGAAACAACAACCGCGGCGTACAGAATCAAGTAACCAGCCCAAGGCCTCTTTCTCTGTTGACAGACGTCTGGATTGCCCCCTGTTTTTGTCACCATGATAAATAACACCGCAATGGGCATCTTTGTGTCTCTTCACAAGTGCCGGTTAGCGTTCTCTGTGCAAGAGTTTCCAGCGAGGAGATGCCCCAAGGAGTTGCTGACACTTAAAGTCAATACATCGCGGATTTCACTCAACAATGTCAATGTCACATTTCGGGGGGTAATCTGGCAGCCTTCGCCTTGCTGATCCGGGGTTTCTTCCTTTGTAAAACGGGGACCTCAGGGCCGGTGTATAAGGACCGAGGCAGAGATGAAAAGGGAGGCACAGGGACCGCCCGTGTCGTGGAGCGGTAGCTGTCCCAGTCACTAGTAAGAATGCTTCTCTTGCATCACACCGTGCACTTTGCTGGCCAGGTGCTGATCAAGGATCCCCATCCCAAAGTTGAAAAGTGATCTTTAGGACCGAACTGAAAAATTCTTAGCTGGGATCTCATTTTATAGGATTGAAAATAAGGAACAGGAACTTCTGTTAAAGGTTTTATTTATTTATTTATTTATTTACAATGTTCATTTATGTTTGAGAGACGCAGTGTGAGCGGGGGAGGGGCAGAGAGAGAGGGAGACACAGAATCAGAAGCAGGCTCCAGGCTCTGAGCTGTCAGCACAGAGCCTGATATGTGGCTTGAACTCATAAACTGTGAGATCATGACCTGAGAAGAAGTCGGATGCTTAACTGATGGAGCCACCCAGGGGCGCCCCAAATATTTATATCAAACCACACCAAACAGGCCAGAGGAGGCACAATGAAGCAGAGACTTCAGCACAGAACTGGGCCGTCCCGGGCCAGCGGATGGCTGCTGTGTGGCCCTAGGCAGACCACCCCACCATTCTGTTTGTCTAGTTCTCCAGATGTCAAGAAAAAATAATTATACTCTCTAGCCTTGCAACTTAAGGCTGCTATGAGCAAACAAAGATGCGCAGATGGGGGTGGTGGATTGAATGAGACAGAGAGAGAATCTCAAGCAGGCCCCATGTCCAGCACAGAGCCTGATGCGGGGCTTGATCCCACGGCCCTGGGGTCATGAGCCGAGCTGAAATCAAGAGTCGACGTTTAACCGACCAAGCCACCCAGGCATCCTTGGAATATATTTAAAGATATTATTTTCTGTACCTTAGATTTGGCTGGGCAACAAAAAAACCATTTTTCTGTTGCGTACATATCTAAAACATTTCAGAAAATTTTATCTTAACTTTTGAAATTGGTTTTCCTTAGGCGACAGAGAGAACACATTATATTACTGCATGACGGGATTTTCTCATCATGGTGCCAACTTCTGGTTCAGGAAAATGCTAAGGCTTGGTCACCCCGGGGACCCTGAGGTCGCAGAAAGATGGGCGGCCAGGGGAAGATGCCCAGACGCAAACCCATCAGCTGTTTTGCAAACAGTTGACGGAATTCAATTAGTTGTTTTCAAAACCGGGTGGCTGATGGCACTCAGTCCCTTTGTCTACCCCCCTACCTCGGCCAGGACGTTACCCACACCCTCCCCCACCTCGTTGTGTTTAAGATTTCTTCAATCCGTTATCAGCTGAATTCAGCTTCTTTTTTATGTCAAAAATAGCTCGCGGTAGCTCGAGGCAAGCCAACTGGCATCTCTTCAAACTGGTTTGTCTGGTCTCGGAGCCACAGGAAGTGCTCCAGTCCCGTTCCCAGCTGAGACGCATTGATGTCGGTTGGAGTGGGGCCATTTCCATCGGCCCCAGAATCCGCGGGGATGAACCGATGAAAGACGCTGGCAGCCGCGGGGTGCCGAGACAATCCGCCACCTCCCCGGGGAAGGAGAAGGTCAGAGGGAAGCAAGCAGAGGCCCAGAGCCGCGGACCCGGCCAAGAGCTAGCGGAGCACTGGCTACCTTACCTCTCCTGGCTGATGGTGTGGGGAAAGCAGGGCTGCAAAGGGAGAGGGGGTGGGTGAGAGAGAGAGAGAGAGAGAGAGGGAGAGAGATTGAAAGCAAGGAGGATGGGGGAAATGGAAGGGTTTTGTTCCTGTAAATCAGCCCGGAGAAGAAAGGAGCATGGGTGTCATTCAAATACAAATGACGCAGTGGGTGCTCTCCGGGGCGGGGCGGGGGTGGGACGTTAAATCGGTTGTTGTTATTGGTGTTGTTTTGGGTGGGGGTATTTGGAGGATACCATTCAGCCCACAACGGGTTTGTACTTCTGGTTAAGGACCTCGGAGGCCAGACTCTGTGCAAACACTCCGAGTCCCATCTCATTTCATCTTCCCAGTAACCCCGTAAAGACGGCACTATTAGCCCCATTCTACTGATGAGGAAACTGAGGCCCAAAGTGGTTTCAAAGTATGTTTGTGAAGTGCTTGTATGAATTAGTAGATCACGGATGTCACTCCTTTCCCCAAAGTTTGCTCTTTGTCAAACTCACTTGGGATTTTTGCCGTATTCAAGCACTGTCCCTTCAATTTTCTTTCTTTCTTTCTTTCTTTCTTTCTTTCTTTCTTTCTTTCTTTCTTTCTTTCTTTCTTCCTTTCTTTCTCTCTCTCTCTCTTTCTTTCTTTCTTTCTCTGTCTTTCTGTCTTTCTTTCGTTTTTGTTTTTGTTTTTGTTTTTGTTTTCACTTTTCTAAACCTGAATATCCACTTTGGGCTCATCCTAAGCAATCATGAGTTTGGTGGGTTAGTCTATATTGTAAGGTTAAAATCGGTGGAGTATAAAAGTTATAATACCAAGAGACTGGAAAAAGAGATCAGAGCACCCTTTACTACAGAGTCAGAAATAAATGTAAAAGGCCTTTACTGGGGGCGCTCTGGGGCGAGGTTCCCAGGTCCGGACAGAACGGACCAGGGGAGTCTCCGGGGAGAACAAAAGGGCGGGGCCTTATGTAGGGCAGTAGTTTCTGACGTGTGTCTGGGGGCGGAGAACCCCCTTGTAAGGTGAAGAGATGAGGCCAGGGCAAATGACACGTTTCCGGGGAGCTGGCAGCGGGCAGAAAGTTCCAAAACGGTGGTCCGTCGGCCATCTTGGTATTGTTCAGCAGGAAAGTCCCTGGATGGCGGTCTGTCGGCCATCTAGGTGTTCCTGTCCCCGAGCCCGCCAAACCTATCATATGTTTTTTAATAATAATCATTTTAAAAGTTTTGTTTATTTTTGAGAGAGAGCGCGTGCCTGTGTGTGAGTGGGGGAGAGGCAGAGACAGAGGGGGACAGAGGATCCAAAGCAGGCTGTGCACTGACAGCAGCGAGCCTGATGCGGGGCTCGAACCCACCAACCACGAGATTATGAGGCTGAAGTCAGACGCTCAACCGACTGAGCCCCCCAGGCGCGCTAGAGAGGCCTTGCAACAGGTGGATCAGGTAAAGTGAGATTATTCAGGTGGGCTTCAGAGCACGATGCCTAGTGTCCTCATGCAGGAGGTGGTGAGGACATAGGCAGAAACACATGCAGAGGGTGTAAGGATGCAGGTCTGATTCAGGTTTCCCCTCTGACCTTGAAGGCCAGCTGACACCATTAACATTTCCGAGGGCGGGCCTAAAGATGGAGGTTAAGACTAGTCACGCCCTACCTGAGGGTCCTAGTCACGCCCTACCTGAGGGTTCTGGGTCCACTCTGTAATTGGTTAAAGTTACTGTCAATGATGTGATGCTATATTGATTGGACCCCTGTACCTGTGTCACAATTTCCTGTAACTCTCCCTTTCCCAAACTCATAAAAGGCCCTGCCCCACCATGTTCGGGGCTCGCTCCACGTGGATCCAGTAAGTCTGTGAGCCCGAGTTTAGGCTGGCTGGGCCTAAATTCGTAATAAAGCCCTTTGCTTTTGCATGCGTGCTTCGGCCTCCCTGGCGGTCTCTGGTTTTCGGGGGCGATATTAAAATCTGGGCATAACAAGGGTGACTCCACGAAGACCAGGGACAGGGACACCATCCACGAGCCAAGGAGAGAGGACTGAGAAGGAACCAAGCTTGCCAACACCTTGACCTTGGACTTCCGGCCTCCAGAGCTGTGGGAATATACATGTCTGCCGTGTAAACCCCAAAGTCTGCAGTATCTCGTTGGGGCAGCTCTGGCCGATGGGTCACAAGCAGATAGAATATAACCACACAGGAGGCTCCAATGGGAGAGATGGGGGCAGGGATTCACCATCTACAGACATGGACCCAGGCTCTGTTTTGATTCAAGATAATGACACAAACCACAAGAAATAATAGTAAGGGGAGGTGCCTCGGTGGCTCAGTTGGTTAAGCGTCTGACTTCAGCTCAGGTCATGATCTCACCGTTTGTGGGTTCGAGCCCCACATCGGGCTCTGTGCCAACAGTTCAGAGTCTGGAGCCTGTTTCAGATTCTGTCTCCCTCTCTCTCTGCCCCTCCCCCACTCATGCTCTGTTCCTGTCTCAATAATAAATAAACTTAAAAAAAAAAAAAGGAAATAATAGTGGAAACCGGGGAGGCACATTCATAGGAATGCTGTCATCCAGGAGTATGCCCGTCACGCGAGGACGGTGACTAAGCGCCAGGGATTCACGCCCCTTGGGATTTTTAGGTATAGACTCTAGGCCTCGGTGAAGCACAGTTTTTTTCCATCAGGCTGCCGTGTTCTAAAGAGCTTCTGGCCCAGATTTAGGGTTCGAGATGGAGTTTGTGTGGTCAGATGTTTCTAATGGTCTCACAGGGCCGAGGAAGCAACGCTCATCTAAAAGTGTCTTTCCAGCTCTGCTCTCTTGGCACGTGTCGCTAGCCCCCCGCCTCACCACCATATGCCCTTCTCATCACCAACTGGACTACTTACATGATTTAATGAAGTCCAAGAACATTTACAATACCAGTGTTAACACGTGTCACTCCCCACAAGCTGTGAGTGCGGTTGGCAAGGTAGGGCATGCGGTGGTCTACACCATTCCTCTCCCAGGTGGGTGTTGCAGGGCGTGATCCCCGTGGAAACAGTCGCCAGTGAAGGAGGGCGAACTTGGCCCCTTTGGGTCAGAATGAGGTGAGAATGTGGATAGGTGGGAAATAGGAGAGGTTGAGAAAAATCAGGGCATTGTTTTGGGTTTTTTAAATGTTTTTATTTATTTTTGAGAGACAGAGAGAGACAGCGCTGGCAGGGGAGGGTCAGAGAGAGAGGGAGACACAGTCTGAAGCAGGATCCAGGCTATGAGCTGGCTGTCAGCACAGAGCCCAACGCAGGGCTGGAACCCACGAACCATGAGATCGTGACTTGAGCTGAAGTAAGACGCTTAACCGACTGAGCCACCCAGGCGCCCGAGGGCATTGAATTATAACTGTTACCGTCCATCTCTTTATTAGACCAAGGTGAGGCCATTAAGAGTAGGGCTGGGTCTTTCCCCTTGCTGCATCCTTTCGCCTAGCACGGAGCCCGCAGCAGAGCGCTTGTGCAATATAACATAGCAGGAATTGTCAGGACCCATGTGATTCTCCGCTTCACTGAATGGACGCTGTGAGCAGACACAATTAAAAGGGGAGTATTTTTCTGGCCCATTAAATTGGGAAGTTCAAGAGCATGTTGGCTTCAGGCATATCTGGATCAAAGACCTCAACAATGTGTCAGGGCTCAAATGGGTTTTGGGGTCTCCAACGATGTATTTGTATGTGTGTTTGGATCTCTATTTACCTCTCCACGTGGGTAGATTCCACCATTTCCTTTGAGAAGCAAGATCTGCATGGTCGTTTCCAGAATAGCATCTAAGAGAAAGCTAGGGATGATTTGGTTGACAAGCCCGCGGGGGACCTTGGGTGGCTGAGTTGGTTTAGCGTCCGACTCTGGATTTCAGCTCAGGTCATGATCTCACAGTTCATGGGATCGAGTCCCACATCGGGCTCTGAGCTGTCAGCACAGAGCTGCTTGGGGTTCTTTCTCCTTCTCTCCCCTCAAAATAAATAAATAAACATTAAAAAAAATTTACAAGCCCCTGTTTGGTGGCCTTGGAGGTTGATTTGAGAACAATGAGGGCGGGCACCTGGGTGGCGTCTGACTTCAGCTTAAGTCATGATCTCCCAGTTCATGGGTTCATGGGTTCGAGCCCTGCGTCAGACTCTGTGCTGACAGCTCAGAGCCTGGAGTCTGTCTTCGGATTCTGTGTCTCCCCCTTTCTCTGACCCTCCCCTCTCATGCTCTCTCTCTCTCTTTCTCTCTCTCTCAAAAATAAATAAAACATTAAAAAAAGAGAGAGAATAATGTGGGGTTAGAGCTTTGAATGGATTCTGAGTGTAGGTCAGCTGTACATTAAGTGTCTTGGTTGGTCCAGAGAAACAGATGAAAAATATAACTCTCAGCCTTGGACCTGTGGGTCAATAACTGGGGGCCAAACTTGAGCTAAAGGGGAGTGTTATAAAAAATTAGTTAATTAATTTTAAAGGGGGGGCTGTTAAAGAATAACGATGAAATAAGGGTTAGTGAATTCAGTCCCGTAGACTCCTTGGTCTGACTCACCACTTGTGATTTCGATTAGACCCAATTTTCTAGCGATTGTGCCGGCCCGCGATGCCAGGCGTTCCCAGCCATACGCCTGCATGAGCCCTGCGAGCAGGAGGGTCGCTGTTTCATTTCAGATAAAGTCGTGGAGGCTGAGGAATGACCTCAGTCTTGGTTTTCTTTTCCTGTTCAAGGCCAGACCACGTGTCGTGCGTTAAGGGAAGCACGTTTTCTGAGTTCTGCACATGGACCACAGAGAGGAAGAATGGTAATTTTGCTACATCTGGTAGTCGTCTGTCAGTGGTGTGTTAAGTGTTACACACGAATATCTTATTTAATCCACTTGGCAGTCCTGGGAGGGAGGTATTTGTGTGTCTATGCTGCTGAGGAGGAAACTGAGGCACAGAGAAGCTGAGTCACATGGTCACCCAAATCTGCCCCTCGATGCTCTGAGCCATGACACTGTAACACCTTCCACAGGCGATCTGACTACTGAGCTCTCTTGCAAACATGCTTTGGTGAAGAATCCTCTTCCCGCCACTGCATCCCTCAAGTTTTTGGCCAAAAGGTCTTGTGTTGTTTCCACATCAACCTAAACGCTTGCTGTCCCTCTTCCTTAATGTCAGTGAAAGGAGACATTACCTGTAAGTGTTGCCATATTGGAGTCTAGAGAAATGGCCACTGAATCCACGAGTGGTCACAGGAATGCACCTTCCGAGCAACTGTCCGCGGCTACTGAGCTGTGGCTGGTGTGAGTGACTGACTCCCAGCTCGACCCTCTGGCCACCCAGCCCCAAGCAGATAGGAGTGACCCTCAGCCGGAATGTGGACACGAAAGTGGAAGGACCCATGTCAGATTTCCCAACTGTTAAGCGAGCCACTTTGACTTTCAGGCCACGCTTTGAACTGCCTTCATAACCCGGCGGGAGCGGAGCCCTAGGTCAGCTCTGAGTCAGACTGCCCCCTCACTGCTTCCCCCCTTCTGGGCGGCCTCTTTGTCTATTGCACCCCTTCACCGCTCGCTTTCTTTTTAGGGGCGTAGAAGGGGATATAAGGCTTTGATAGAAATCAACAGAGACTAATATCTGGGAAAAGAAGATACTGTCCTTGTGACCTATGCAGGCTGCACAAACATCTTCTTTCATTAATAAGTTGTTCCAAGGAAATTACGGATGCCTCTTGGGAGAGACGGGTCAACACAGATTCACTCACTGTCCCTTCATATAGATCGAGGCATGGCCACCTCTTGAGCTATGAGAGCAGGGGTGAGTGATGGAAACACAGCCGGCGGCTGTGCCCTCATGAAACAGCGCCCAGCTATTCCGGGTGTTCGAACCTACAGCCCTGCTCTTGGGCTCTTATTTATTCATTTACTTATTTATTTATTTATTTAAATGCACATTTGTTTGTTTATTTTTGAAAGATAGAGACAGACAGAGCAAGTGGGGGAGGGGCAGAGAGAGAGGGAGACACAGAATTGGAAGCAGACTCCAGGCTCCAAGCTGTCAGCCCAGAGCCCGACATGGGGATTGAACTCACGGACTGGGAGATCATGACCTGACCCGAAGTCGGACGCTCAACCGACTGAGCCGCCCAGACACCCCTTTCTTGGGCTTTTACACTTTCCAGTCCCCCTGGGGTCCACCACCACTTTACAGACACTGTAAATGCAGCCCGAGCTGATGTCTCATCTGGAAGTTTCCTTTTCCAAAGAAATGTGTCCAGTCTTTTCCTAGAGACTTGAGTGGAGGGGTCTGCAGCAGAAATTTTGGGTAATTTGTCTTGCCTAGTGGGGCTCAGCTCTGAGGAGGGAGTCCTCTGAGGTGTTGGTGTATACGTAAGCCATTCTTCACACCTAGGATGAAAGCAGGCACGGGGCGGGGGGGGGGGCAGCGGAAAGGGGTGATAGGGAATCCCCAACAGTTACGGAGCATTCAGTGGGTCTCAGAAATGCAGGTGATATATATTACTTAGGTGTGTGTAGGTGACACATATTTTTAAAAGTTTATTTATTTTTTGGGGGGGGAGGAGGAGCAGGAGAGAGAGAGGGAGAGAAAGAGAGAATAAATCCCAAGCTGGCTCCACGATGTCAGTGTAGAGCCCTATGTGGGGGCTTGATCTCACAAACTGTGAGATCGTGACCTGAGCTGAAATCAAGAGTCAGATGCTTAACCGACTGAGGCACCCATGTGCCCATATAGGTGACACATATTATTTAGATAGTCATTTAACTATCTCCCTAATATGATAAGGTGAATCCTGAAATTATCTTTTTTTCCTAATTTTTTAAATGTTTATTTATTTTAGAGAGGTGGGGATGGGCAGAGAGAGAGGGAGACAGAATCCAAAGCAGGCTCCAGGCTCTGAGCTGTCAGCACAGAGCCCAACATGAGGCTTGAACTTACCAACTGTGAGATCATGACCTGAGCCCAAGTTGGATGCTTAATTGCCTGAGCCACCCAGGTGCCCATGTAGGTGACACATATTATTTAGATAGTCATTTAACTATCTCCCTAACATCATAAGGTCAATCCTGAAATTATCTTGATTTTAATGAAGACGCCGAGGCTCAGAGTTTGTTAATCTTCCAAGGCCACGTGATGTGTAACTGTCAGTTACAAGTGTCTGGACTTGAACTCCGATCTCTGTACCGTAAACCACACCACATTATCGGCCAGCGACATGCCAGGCACCTTTGTTTCCCCGAAGTAGCTTCCTCGAATTCTTCCCTTTCCCAGGAAGCTCATGTTACAGATGAGGAAGGTGAGGCTCAGAGAGAATAAGAAATTCATCCAGGGCACATGGCAAGAGGTGGACCCAGAATGCCCCCCAGGCGGGCACCGCCCTCATAACCTCCCTGTGACCCGTCATGGCTGCCGACTTCAGGTATCCAGTCGCTGGCACTGTCCTGCACGTCTGGACGGGCCCTGTGGGCAGGGACAGAGGATACACCCCGCCTGGTTACAAGTGCAGTTGTACCCCCGCTCCGGATTCCTACATTCAAGTCCTAACTCCCAGTGTATATATCTCAGTGTTACTCTATTTGGAGAGAGGTCTTTTCTTTTTTTTTAATGTTTATTTATTTTTGAGAGACAGAAACAGAGAGAATGTGAGCGGGAGAGGGGCAGAGAGAGAGCGAGACAGAATCTGAAAGAGCCTCCAGGCTCTGAGCTGTCAGCACAGAGCCCGATGCAGGGCTCGAACCCATGAACTGTGAGATCATGACCTGAGAAGAAGTCAGATGCTTAACCGATTGAGCCACCCAGGGGCGCCCCAAATATTTATATCAAACCACACCAAACAGGCCAGAGGAGGCACAATGAAGCAGAGACTTCAGCACAGAACTGGGCCATTCTGGGCCAGCGGATGGCTGCTGTGTGGCCCTAGGCAGACCACCCCACCATTCTGTTCGTCTGGTTCTCCAGATGTCAAGAGAAAATAATTATACTCTCTGGCCTTGCAACTTAAGGCTGTTATGAGCAAAAAAAGATGGGCAGGTGGGGGGGGGGGTGGATTGAATGAATCCTTTTTGGATTATTGAAAATAAGAGATCTGGAGTATATTTATTTTTATTTACTTATTTATTTTAGAGAGATAGAGGGAAGGGACAGAGGAATAGGGAGAGGGAGAGAGAGAGGGAGAATCTTTTTAAAAAATATTTATTTTTAGGGACAGAGAGAGAAAGAGCAAGGAGCGGAGCAGAGAGAGGGAGACACACAATCTGAAGCAGGCTCCAGGCTCTGAGCTGTCAGCACAGAGCCCTGCTGGGCTCAAACCCATCAACCTCGAGATTATGACCTTGCCTCCTCCACCGCTTCCCCAAGTCAATGCTTAACTGACCGAGCCACCCAGGCACCCCTGGAGAGAGGTCTTTATGGTGGTAATTAAGTTAAAAGAGGTCATTAGGGTGGGCCCGAAACCAATACACTGCTACCCATACAAACAGGGGACATTTGGTTGCAGGACGGCCACAGAGGCGGATACCACTGCTGACACCTTGATTTCAGCGGAGCCTCCAGAACTGGGAAACGATGAATTTTCTGTGGTTAGAGCCGAGCAGTCTGCGGTTCTTTGTTACAGGCGCCCCCCAGCCCTGCAGGAAGGGAGACACTGAGGACCATCCCGAGCGTAAACTTAGTCCAAACCCAGCTGACGCTCACTGAGGGCAGTGACTCCTTCAGGGACCACGCTTGTGCCTTTGGTGACCGGGGAGAGGTCAGGGTGGCTCATTTCCCACTACCGACCCTAGAGCAAGCCGAAGAACAGGCCCCATTGGGGTCGGGATTCTCTTCGCTTGGAAGGACCCGCTTGCATTTTTACAAGCGCTTCTCGGAGGAAATGCTGTAAGATACGGTTGCCGGCATCCACGTGCGCGTGGAAAGCATCAGAGACACGTCTAGGTATCTGCTCATTTTTAGTTACTGGTTAAATATCGGATACTGATCTGGCCCAGTGATGGCACCAAATTCATCACCACATCGAACACTTACAGATTCCTCGCCGGGTGCTTTTCATTGATTATCTCACAAAACCCTCGCGACAATTCTATAAGGGAACGCGATTATTAACCTCTTTTTATACGTGAGAAAACGGAGTCTTGGGGATGTCGGAGCCCTTGCCCGTTTGGGCAACCTCCTGTCTGATGGTGATCAGCAACAAGCTTCCCTCCTCAGACCCGCCAGTGCGTGGAAATAGGCCTCTTCCTGTATTTCTGGCAAAAGTCCTCTGATTGGATAGGATTTGGGCACGTGCCTGTGGTTGAACCAATCGTTGTGGTTGAGGGATGGAATATGCTAATTGGCCATCTCTCGGGTGAGAAGAGTAAAGAAGGGGTTATTTTCCAGGGAAAACGGGTTCTGTGACCTGGCAGCCCGTGTTAGGGAAAAGCTGACGTTTTTCTCAGAAGCAGCTCATGAGTTCTTGCCTCACTCAACCCAGGTAGGTCTGTGTGTTTTTGATGAACCAGGAGATTGGTGTCATGTAGACCTGGCCTTACAGAGTTCTCCCTCACTCCTCGCCTGTCCACACTAGTCTCCCTGGTTTGGAGCCAGATGCACCAAACTATTTCTGATGTTTTAAGTAGCCACCCCTGGGAATCTAACCCTGGGCCTGAAATTGCGCAGCTGGCGAAGGGTACAAGAGACGCATAAGATGTCCCCTGTGTTACTGTGCCATTGGCCTCGGCAGGGGGCAGAGGCTGGGTCCAGACTCCGTGTGGGTGGCAGCCATGCAAAGGTGTGAATACAGGGAGGCGCTAAAATGGGTCATTGGGGGCTCCTGGGTGGCTCAGTCGGTTGAGCGTCTGACTTCGGCTCAGGTCATGATCTCATGGTTTGCAGGTCTGAGCCCCGCTTCGGCTCTGTGCTGACAGCTCGGAACCTGGAGCCTGCTTCAGATTCTGTGTCCCCCTCTCTCTCTACCCCTGCTCCACTGGCACTCTCTCAAAAATAAGTAAGCATTTAAAAAAAATAAATTGGGCCATTACATGCACAAGCTTCCCTAAGTCCCCAGTCTCTTTTCCTGAGGAGGAGGGGACCCAGGAAGCGAGGATTGTACCCCAACTCTCCGAGAAATGGAATACTCTCACTCCCAGCCCCGGACTTGGCCCCAGAGGGTCCGGCTCCATCGAGTCTTCCAAGCTGTTTGCAGTGGACGTTTCTTCCCGCGCCGGGAGCTGGGGGGTGGACAGAAGCGCTCTCTCCCAGGGCAGCCAGACCTGGGAGTCACTGGTTACAACTGGGGTCCTTGGCGGGGCTGCAGGGGTGCTGTAGTAGCACAGGGAGGGCCCTGCCTCATGATACCGAAGCCACAAAAGGAGGGTTGGTCTCTTTCCCTCCCCCTCCTACCCCGGGAACTGAGGCCAGGGCCCCCCAGACCCTTCCAACCAGGCCCTGAGCAGTTCTTACCTCGATCTCCTGCCCTGGTCCTGCGTCCTGTGCCCCAGAAACCCCAGTCAGAGGAGGCCTGGCTCTTCCTTCCGGATGCGAGTGGGGGTGCTACTGCTCACCAGGGCCCAGGTACACGAGGGGCTGCTGAGCCCGGCCCCTGACCTCCCCTCCCTCCTCTTCTCGCCCCGCGATGTGCCTTCCCGCTGCCCCGACACTCGCCATGAGGGGGTCACATTCCTCAGCCCGTGCGTGGCGCCTCACCTGCACGTTTATTACCATAAGCCTGGGCCAGACGTTTAGATAGATCATGTCTTTTTCCCTTCACGATAACCACTGAGGCTGGTGTTCTTATGAGACCCATTGCACAGATGGAGACACTGAGGCCAGGGGAGGCGAAGAGGCTTGCTCAGTTCACACAAGTCGGAAGTGGCAGGGTCAGGACCTGAACCCGTGACAATACCCAGGGGCTGGAGAACCACCGAGAGAGCTGCCGCCGGAGGCCTTTTCCGCCCCAGACCGTTGCTCTCTCCTCAACTCCCGGTCCCATTCCTTCTTGTACTGTAATAAGAAAGTCCTTCTCCAGGGGCCCAAGAGAGAAATGGAGGGATGGATCTGGAAACATGGCTCTGAGAAAAGCCCAGCAAACGTTTCTTTTAAGTGGACATTTCCCTCGGCTTCCTGACTCCGTCCCACGAAGAACCCGGTTCTCTTCCTCCCTGCCCCTGGGAATCCCTCCCCGTTTCCGCCCCCGGAAACAGGAGGTCACAGGGTGGGCGACTGGCCAGCAAGGTCAGCTAGAAACGAAACGGTTCTTTCTTTTCTGCCGGTGACGGGAACGCACCCGAGCTACATAAATCCTTTCTTTTATTTGTATTATTATTATAGCCCAGGGTTTAGCCTGGGCCATAAACGGATTTAAGAGGCTGCTAGAGTATAGAATTTAATATATTTGGCATCATTAAATAGTGGCATAGCAAACCCACTTGGAGAAGTCCGGCCCCTCCCCCAACACCACCCATGGTCCCCATCTCCTCTCGCAGCCCCCCACCCCCATCCCACAAAAGCCCTCCTGACAGAGGTTTTCCTGTGGGGCAGCGGTGCCTGAAGGGAAGGGTGCTGGGGAGCGGGGCAGAGGCCAGAAGGCAGGGAGGTGTCTGCAGCCCCGGGGGGGAGGGCAGCGGGGACCAGTTAGGGACACTTGGAGAGATGGGACAAAGCTTTCTAGATAAGCCTGGTTTTTATCAGCCTATAAAAAGACCACTTTCACTCTGCTGGCTCCTGGGAACAGATAGAAGGGTGGACAAAAGGAAGGCCCAGAGGAGGGACGGGGGCTGGGGGGCACTGGGGGCAGGGGGAGAGGAAGCATTTCAGGGCTTCAAGGCTCAGAAAGCCAATAATACGCCACAGGTTTTACCCCCCTCTGAACTCACCCCCATGCAGACGTCTGTCCTTATGTTGTTGCGTGAAGCAGATATGGTCCTCTACCCTTCACTGATTCCTCATGTGCGTCCGTCTCTGCTTTCACATCTTTGACTCCGGGCCCGTTTAACACCTTCATATGCTTTATTCATCAAGTATTTATCTAGCATCGACTGTGTGAATGGGATGGGCGCCATGATCTCCGTCCTCAGCAGAGATGCCCTTGGGGGACAAGGTCAGGAGCTGCTCGGGATGAGGCAGCCAGTCTACATCACTGGATCCCTTGGGAACCAGCTTCTGAGGTGAAGACAGATAATGAACAGGCCCATGACAAAAATGATAGGAGGCATGGCCATGAGGCAAGCTGCTGGAGGTGGGAAGCCAGAAGAGCATGTGCAAAGGCCCCGGGGTGGGAACAATGAAGGCTGGCACGAATGAAGAACAGAGAAGGTGGATGGGATGTGGAAGAAGAAAGGAGGCCAGGAGATGAGGTGGGAGGGGCAGGCAGGGGCAGGCTCATGCAAGGCCTAAAATATATGAGAAGCAGTTGTTTTATCTTCAGACTTTCCTTTAATGTTTATTTTTTAGAGAGAGAGGGAGAGAAAGAGAGAGAGAGAAGGAGTGCAAGTGGGGGAGGGCAGAGAGAGAAGGGGACAGAGGATCTGGAGCAGGCTCCAAGCTGTCAGCACAGAGCCCAATGCAGGGCTCGAACTCACAGACCATGAGATCATGACCTGAGCCGAAGTCTGATGATTAACCGACAGAGCCACCGGGGAGCCGCTATTCTCAGTTTCCCCACATGTAAAATTAGAGCTGGACTAGTTAGCAGGAAGGGACCACTAGGGAGGGTCCTGCCCTCTGGGACAAAGCCCTCGAGGGCTCTGCAGGGCATGGCTGGGAGAGGTGACCTGCTGCAACACCTGCCTGTCCTTCCGTCCTTCCTCCGGAACTGGTGACGTGCAGACTGGGTGGGGCTGTTGGAGCAAGGGCTCCCTCCAGAGGAGCCCCGCTGGGCCTTAGAGAATGACCCCTGGTGGCACCCCGCCCAGTACATCTTCCGGGCCCTCTGAACGCTATTTGCGAGACTGCAGCAAGGAAGATGTGAGGGTCTAGGTTGCGGGGGGACTGCTGGGTGGGCTGTGGACCTGGGGACCAAGTGCGAATCACAACCGAGCCGATGTCAATGCACCTGTGCGTGAGAGTGTGCGCCCCGGCAGGTGGACTGGTGTGGGGGGCTCCGGGGGAAGGGTTGTCATTGCGTGTGGACCACTCTGGGCGTGGCTGTGGGCTGGTGCGACCGTTAGCCATTGTCCTTGCAACCGAGTTCACATCCGCATGAGCGTAGGTGCAGACCTGAGCTTGCAGACGGTGGTATGTGACCACCAGTGTGTGTGGTCTGACTTGAGGTGTCCTTGTGTGGCAATGAGTGGGAGATGGTGCACGTGTGATGGGACAGTCGCGTGTCTGGGGGACTTGTGTGTGGGGAGGATGTGCATGTGCGATGACAGATTTGACAAGGGCCACGTGTGTGAGTCGCCGTCCCAAGGTATGTGGTAGATGGCTGTGCCTGCCGTGCTTGTGTGGCTGTGTGGCTGTGTGGCTGTGTGTGTGCGTGAGACAGACCTGTCTGGCCTGTACCCGCAATAGCAGGCCGTGCACAGCCGCGTGTGCTGGGAGTGGCACCCAGGTGGCTGGGTCTGGGACATCTTATTGCTTGAGCTCTTGGAGATAGCGTGCCCTGCCAGCGAGTGGCATCAGTGGGGGGCCAGGCCACTGGGCTCGGGGAAAGATGACTTCCTCCGGGGTACCATGGGGCTGACTTCCTCCAGAAACGACTTTTGGGGCTGGAGGGGCCTTCGGAAGGACTGGCTCAGTGGCCAGGTGAGCGCTGTGCTCCCTCCTGGGCCCAGAAGGCTTTGGGCAAGTCACCTGCCACCCCTCCAGTCTCCTCCTGGTGTCTGCAGGGCTGTAGGGATCAGATCTAGCAGGGAGGGAGCCCGCCAGCCAGACTCAGGGGCAAGGTCAGGCCTGCCCATCTACACCACTGGATCCCAAGAAGTAAACATAGTGACAATTGAGAGTCAGCCCTGACCCCCTCCCGGGGGGGCTGAGAAGATCCCTGGAGGTGTGTCCAGGGGGGTGGGCACAAGTGGGGTGCCCTGTGGGCCGGGAGGCTGGGTGTGTTTGTGTCTTAACGGCCCCAACCCTGCTCAACCCACTGTCAAGGTGTGTATCGGGGTACGTTTCTTGCACCTGACATTTCCAACCTGCCAAGGGTCTGGGGGCTTCCCCTGAGCACAAGGAGGGGGGACGGACAGGGGGATTCCCTTGAGGACACTGTCCCCTCCACTCCCAGGCACCTCTTGCCCGGTTCCCAGGAACCGCCTGCGGAATTTGTTTCTAAATATAGACTCTGGGGGCCCAGCTGCCTCGTGGGCGCCCCTCTGAATGGCAGAATTTCAGCTGCCTTCCAGGGGGCCCAGGCCTGCAGGCCTCCACTTAGAGCTGTTGGTAAAAATAATAATCATAAAAGCGGTCAATAAAAATGGAGGGGAGATGAACATTCCCTGGGTTATGGGCCCAGGACACCCCTGGACCCGGAAGGCTGTGCACACACGGAGCATCACACAGGGACACCCACACCCACGCGGGCTGCACCACCCCCTCGGGGTGCGGGCGGCGCGGCCTTGCAGGTGTTTTCCTGTAAGGGGGTAGACAGAAAAAAATATATATATTATTGAAGGACATGACCACGTGTGTGCACGCGCGCACACACACACACACTAACACAACAGCAGAAACACAGTATCTCCTCAAAGGCGAAGATGTGATGCAGAGAGACAGGATAATGTCCTATTCAGTCACACAGAGGGAGACCCAGAGCCGTGCGCAGGTGGACAGCTGACCCTCCAGCTTTGTTACAGGAGATGGATACCGGGACTGGGATGGCGGGGAGGGGCGGGGGGACTGGGAGGGGCGGCAAACGAGGCTGGGGTCGGGAAAGCTGTTGGTGGTGAGGACCTGGCCTTTGAGAGGTCCGGGAGGAACAGGGAAAGGGGAGCAGCCCAGTCTGTGTGCCAGCATCCTGAGGGAGGGGAAGGGCGGAAGGGGCGTCTGGAGAGGTGACAATGTCACAGACAGCAAATTTTGCTGGGGGGGTGGGCGGGAAGACTCAGTCCCTGGAAGGCCAAGGGGTCGGCAGGTGTCAGGTGGAGGAAACTGCAGAGAGTGGGGACCCCCTTGAGCCTCCCTTTGGGGGCGCCCCTCTCAGGCTTTGGGTCTCAGAGTCCCTACCTTCTAGAGAAGTCCTTCCCTTCCTAATTCGAGCATGGCAGCCAGGGGCTTGCCTGGGCAGAATGGGCACAGGGGCAAACAGATGGCAAGAAGAGGGAGGGTCTAGAAGCGGAAAAGTGAAAGGCCACCCCTAGGGAGGCCTCAGGACCGACATCAGGTTTCCGGGACCGGATCTGGAGCCCCTAAAAGGCTTGGGACCTTCCTGAGACCCGCCAGTGGGACCCAGAGGCCCTGGGACCCCAGACTCCATAGCCACCCAGAAGTGCTGCAGGGAAGACACTGACAGGGAAGGGCCATGCCTGGCTGGCCCTCTCCACCCTGAGGGCTGGGCGTCCTAGAGGGACACAAGCCCTTGCCTTTGAGGGGCGCCCATGGGGGGCTGAGCCACACCCACCCAGGCATTCTCGGCTTCTGGGGAGCGGCTCGGGTCCCTTTTCAGGCTCTAGTTGAAGGCGCAGAGCCTAGAGAATGGCGGGGAGCTGGGTGTATTTCTGCAGAGGCTGTGTGACCCCGAGCGAGCCTTCACCCTCTCTGAACCCAATTATTTATGTTTTTAAAAACGAAACCATGCACGTCTCTTCCTCTCCCCACTCCCCACTACGTCCCTCCAGTGTGTCCTGGCTTGAGGCTTGAGGGATAAATACGGGCCGCATCTGAGAATCTGAGAACAGAACAGGGCCAGGAACAGAACGCTGGGGTTTAAAGAGAGTGTCAGCACCTCTCTCTCTCTCTCTCCCATCCTGCCCGGTCTTCCCAATCTGTCCTATCTGTCCACACAGGCCCTCTTCTGCTCCCTCCGAGGGAGGGTGGAGAGGGGCTGGAGGCCTGACATCCGAGCCAGCTCCCCAGTCGCTGAGCCTTCAGCAGCGGCCTTAGTTTCACTGAATGTGCTCCGTCTTGTAAGAGAATTGCTCCCAGGCTCCTGGAGTCAGACCGCTTGGGTTCAAATCCCACCAGAGGGTCGCTGTGGCCAGACCCCCTCCCCCCATCGAGCTTTTTAGAGATAAATGCGTGAGTGAAACCACCTTAGCGCAGCTCTGGCCGGCGGTAAATGTTAGCTATTGTTGAAACCTCAAAGGCTAGTGATCATCCAGCATCAAATACTCGCACTTTCTGCATCGTGCCTACAGGGGACTCAGGCAGGACTTTTCTGGAAACAGTCATGCAAAATGCTGGCGAGGAAAGAGGGGCGGCCGCCTGGCTCAGCCTGGAAAGGGGTGGATGGAGGCACTGACGAGCCAGCCGGGAGCTGTGGGGGGACATTAGATGCCCCCACGGACGCTGAGAGGCAGGAGTTAAGTTCTCTCCTGACCAGCCTGAAGACGGTCAGGTATCCCCTGCAGAGAGTGAACCAAGAAGGGAGGACCCCAGAGGACGAGTCACCCTGGATCCAAACTCGCAGGCATAGGTCTCGCCGGCACAGGCCCTGGTTGTTTCTCTCTGAGCCGCCCTCCACCCCCATCCCGTCTCTCTAGCTCCCTCCATGGCCTCCAGGCCGGTCAGTGCCCCGGCTCTTTCTCAGAGCTTGCTGCCTGAAAAATGGACAGGGAAAAGCCGCGTGTATGGTGTGCTGCCCATCCCCAGAAGAGAGATGGGTATTTCCCCCTGCAGGTTCAAGCAGAAAGCAATGGAGGCCAACGTGCTATTTTAATGTTGTTTATATTACACCCACAACGGAAAATGTTCCCTCTAAAAGGGGTATCATGTATTCTTTCTCCTGGTAAGGCCTTGCCCACACAGAAACCACAAATGTCTAGTTCCAGACCTTCGTCCTTCCATTGAGATGTTAATCCAGGTGGAGAAAGGGCAGCGTGGATGTACTCGGGGAGCCTCGAAAGCGGATTGGGGTGAACAGTACATGCGAGACAGAGACAGAAACTCAGCCCTCCTGGAGTCCCAGGATGCTGGCTGAGAATATGGGGGTTCGGGCTTGGATGAATGCGTCCCTGGGCGGACCCCTCGGAGGTCACAGTCATCAACTCCAAGTGAGGGCTTTTGCTCCAGACCTGAGCCCACCCTCAGAGACCGCACTGAATCTTGATGTTCTCTTGTGTTTCAAAAAGGAGGTAGTTTTTCAATCCCTGCCATGTTGAATCCGAGGAGGAGAGGCTGCGGAAAGCCAAGAGCCCAAGAGCGATGGGCGGAAGAAGAACCTTGCAGACCTCAGAACGGGCCCGGGCAGTCCTGCGGGTGCCCCATTGTTGAGAGCGGTCACCGGGACTCCCCGGTTGTCACAGCAACCAGGAAGCCAAGGGCCCCCTTGGAAACGATCACCAGGAACTTTTCTTTGCCACCAACCTCTGTCAGTTGCACCCCACGACAAGCCTTGGTCAGTTTCACCCCAGGGGTGTCCGGGTGTGATTTTGTGTGGCGGCAGCTAGGCGTCTGGGGGGCGCCTGCTTCTGGACCCTTCTGTCGGGGATGTCCCCAAAGACCAGAAACCCAGCACCAGGAGACCAGGGGGACCCTCTGCGGGCGCTGAGGCTGAGGCCCGGGGCTGAAAGGGAAGAAAAATTAGAGGTCTTGACCAAGCAATTGTTTTGGTGACGGATCCTTCCAGTTTGGGGACTGGGCCCCCCTCGTCACCCCGCACCCCCACACGTGTCCCTTCACCTCCTCAAGGTCATTACTAGAGTTTTCACTCGCAGCTCCTGGCGGCATGGCTGCCGTCCTCCACCCCCACCTCCCCTGCACTGGCTCTGAGCTCCTCCCGGAGGCTGGGGCCTGTGGCCACGGCCCAGACAAGTTTCTCCGCCAGAGAGAGAAGGAAGGGACGCAGGGTGTCGCCATGCAGATTATTAAACGGGCTATTCCGGGGTCAGTAAAACAACTTTTTAGGTTCTCTTGACCCAGGTAAGTCCAAGTCTGAGAGCCGGGTCAGACCTTAGGAATTTCCAAAATCACTGGCCTGGCCCATTTTGGCTCCAAAGTCAATGTTACCTGAATCACTGGCTTGACTAGGAGGTATCAAGGTGAACTTTCTTAAATGGGTGCGGGGGTGGGGTGGGGTGGGTGGGATTAGGGTCCCAACTACCATCTCCTTTGTTAGCTTTTCGGCTCTGAGTTCGGCCTCCGCCGCACAGACAGGAATCATGCCCCCTTCCCTCTTAAAGAGAGCGCTTTATGAAACATCAGACTGGGTTCTCTCCTCCGGCGGCGTGGACGCCGCCTTGCTCGGTGAGGCCCGGGCTGGCTGGCTGGAGGCCCACGGGCAGCCAGAACTGGAGTCGCGGTTTCATCTCTGGTTTTGAATCCGGCCCTTTGAGCAAGCTTAGCACGTGTGGATTTAATTTCCCTTTCTTTCTCGCTTTCTCTTCTCTCTCCCCCCCACCCCAACCCCTTGTGAGGGAACAAGAAAAATAGTCTGCAGTGTCGACAGCGCGACAGCGCTCTCTTTGCCAAAGAAAATTTGTCTTTCCAGAGCCCTGGAGAGGAGCGGGTTCCCAAGTTTCCACAGCACCCTCCAGTTGAGGGAGGGGGGTATCCAGACAGCCTCCCCGCCAGACCCGAGGTATGAGCAGGACTCTCTAGCTTCCTGGGTCAGAGCCCTGGAATTTAGGATATATTTGCCCCACGTCTTTGGGGGCTGTCGGTACATGCTGGCAGCACGGGTTGGGGTGGGGGGCTTTCTACAGGTTCTGGGCTGCAGGTAAAGATGGAATCCTCAGGCACTGGGCAGCCCGTGGGGTCAGAGGTGGCTCCAGGCCCCCTCAGTCCAAGACTCACCCTTCCCCTCCAGGAAGACTCCTTAAATTGGAGGGGCCAAAACAGGACGGTCCCTTCCATCCCAACCACCTTCTCTGCGCTTTGGGAACTTGTAAATCTCTAGCCCCGAGGTCTCCGCTGGGCTTCTGGAATGGGCTCCCACCTTCTATTTCTCATTTTATTACCCTGATTGGGGAGGGGGGAGCTTCATCCGCCAAACTTGGGGGAGCGGGGAGAAATATTTCCAAAGCCCAGGGAAAAACACCAACCCGAATCAGAGCAGTAGCGGCAATAATTCTCGGCGAAAATGCTGGAGGAGAATATGGGATATTAAAATAATAGCAATAGCCAGTATTCTTCCCAGATGCTTCCGGTCAGAAGGGAAGAAAGCAGGACCGGGCTAAACCACGGGGAAGGGAGACATCGCGGTCCTGGGAAAAATACAACGGAGTCAGATTTAACTAGGCACGAGGGGTAGTGACCCCCTGAGAAACCGAGGGAGTCTCTCCCCGTTAGTCTAAAACGGACTCCCTCTTTTGCAGGGCGAGTTGGTCCAACTTTCGTTTGTCGTATCTACTGTCGCTGTGATTCTTACTCACTTTCCCAGTCCTTTCTGGGCTTCTCCCTACCTTTTGACTCTGAGAGAGTCCGGAGTCAGGCCGGGATGCCCTGGAAAATGAAGCGGAAAAGATGGTGTCCTCGCAAGCTAGTTCTTGTGTGAGAGGCAGGCAATACGGTGGTTTTTCTTTCTTTCAAAATACCTTTCTTAAAATACAGAAGCGGGAGCGAGAAAAGATCAAGAGCGGGTCTCCCCTTGCTTTTGCTGGGTTTTGTTTTGGACTTTTTAAAGCGGGAAGCTCTACTCTTCCACCCAGAGTGATATTAAAAACAGGGCCAGAATGTTGCAAAATGAGGAAAGTGCATTTGGGTGGGGGGCGCGGTGGAGACCCAGCCGGGAGCAGGTCGAAAAAAGCGTGGATCCTCCCGAAGAAGGAAGGGAGGCTGCGCGGTGCTCGGCTGGAACTTTCTGCCCCAATGACTGGGGAAAAGAATGGAAGACGCTGGAAATTGGTAGAGGACTTGAGTTGTTTCGGTCTGTGATCCGGGCTCCCAGAGGGTCTGGGTCAGCGGGGTTGGGAAGCTCAGGTTGCGGAATCCTTTGCGAGCCGGTCCAAGGGGCTTCCGAGCCGGAGCCGGGGATGCGAGAGGAGGGAGCCAAAGGGAAAGGAGCTCTGCCCAGCTCAGAGTTTCGCCTTCCCCTTCCAGCCCCGGCGGGGCCCAGGCCTCCCTTTCCAGTCCACCTAAGCTCGGGGATCAAATGAGAACCCATCTCGAGGCCTCCGGGGAAGGATTTCGACTTTCGCTCTGGGCACCTGGGAGCGGACGCTTCACCCCAAGGGCCTCGGATTGGGGAAAAGAGAATAGTTGATCATTTAGGAAACAAAAGAGAATTTGGGGGAAGTCACCGCGGCCTGGCCGGGAGAAGACGCGGGTCCTGCTTGCTGGAAGTCGCAGAGTCTGCGGCCCGGCCGGTTTCCAGCGCTGGAAACCGCTGCCCGTTCTCCCCGCGGGCCTGACCTTAGGTCCCGGGGCCGCTCGGCCAGCTGCGACCCTGACTTTTCCCTGCCGCTCCAGCGCCGGAGGGACCCGGCCGGGAGCCAGGCCGCGCTTCGGAAAGCCCTGGGGGTGAGGGGCGAGCGGAACCCGGGATGGAGTCCCCGAAGCTGGGGGCAAGGCCAGATTCCGACATCCGCTTCCCTCTCGGCCCCTCGGCGGGGAGCTTACCCTTGCTGAAGGCCCGACGCTCGCTCGCTCGCTCGCTCCCGGGCAGGCCTCGCTCTTCCCTCGGCGCCTCCGGGGGCGTCTACGCCGCACGCTTCCCGACTGCACCCAGTGCGTTTCCAGCTGCGCGCGAAAGCTCTAGCGCATCCTCCGCGGGGCGCCTAGGAGTTTTGCCCATCGACGAGAGCAAAAATAATGATCACCGTTATTCCAGAACAAAACAGAGCGCCTCACCCTTTGCAGGCCCGGTCGCTGTAATTTTTCTCTGCAGAAATCACCCCCGGTCTCCCGACCCCAGGACCTACTCGCACCCCGCCCCCGCCGGGGCCGCGCCGGGACGAGTCGCGTCCCCGGCCCTGGCTGGAGGTGCTCTCGCAGAATGGACTTTTTCTCAGTAAGATACACTGCGGACGACCCTCTTCCTTCCCTCCAACGCCCGGGTCTCATTTCCCCTGCGCGATAACCCGGTAATTACTTGTACGCAGGTCTGCGCGCAGGCACCGAGTTACGCGTCCCACACACAACCAGTTAGAGCCGGCGCCTGGGTGTTCGTTCGCCGAGAGCTCCTCCTCGGAAAAAAAGTAATTTTTAAAGAATGAGAGGACACTCGGGCCTCCTCCAAGGGACTTCGTTCCACCTCGGAACAATGTGATTTCTTCCCAGGCGTAAGCTGAGATCGGCCCCCACCTCCCTTCGCCAAAAGCCCCCCTCCCCTTCCCCAAGAAAATCGATCACGGCTCTATTTGTGCCTGATGTTCGCCACCCCCATTTCCCCCAGAGAGCACTGGGTTTGTTTATTTCTTTATTTATTCCCGCGGCCCAGGCCTCTGGGACTTGTGGCTGCGCAGAGCCGGGGCTGAGAGGCGAAGACGGACAGAAATTAACCTCCCGCCGCTGCCCCCCAGTCGAGCGTGACAGCGCGCGGGCCGGTTGCGTGACTCGTGACGTCTCCAAGTCCTATAGGTGCAGCGGCTGGTGAGATAGTCCGTATCGCTTGGTTGCCTCTTTATTTTATTGGGGTGTGCCTGGTAATAAATAGTAATATTTAATTTGTCGAAGACCACAAACCAGCCTTGAGCTGGGAGGTACCTAGTACTCTTGACAGACTCTGCAAGGAGTCTTGGCCTACACGGGGTCTTTTTTAGGGGGTTCTTTGCAAACTCCTCACCTGAACCCCTCACTCCCCAGCAAGGCGCTGGAAAGAAGACTTGGGATTTTTGGAGGTGAGTGTCCCCTTGGACAGCTATGGGGGGGGTAGGATTCTCTCAGCACTAGACCTGCCTAAGGCTCCCTGGCTTCCCGCCGCCCCAACTCGGCCCTGCTGAATACCCCCTCCGGGAGATGCTGTTTTTCACCATGGAAATGAGAAGGCACTCCTTGCATTTTGCGTTGGGGTCCTGCCTGGCAAGAACAGATTCCCGTTGGAGGTTTCAAAATCCCAGTTTCTCTTGGTGGCTGTCACAAACTGCAGTTCACCGACTAAGTGAATCTGGCTAGGCAGTCAACTTGGGGGAGTTCAGATTTGCCCTCCCCGGAGGGGCCTCTGGAATTATTTATGGGAATTTCTTTTATCCGTAAATCTCTGAGAATTTAAAGGGATTGGAGAGGTCTTTCTGTATTTCCCCTTCCTTTTGCCCGAGATGCAGAGACCCAAGCTCATCCTGAAGCACCTTTGTTATCCATCTTTGGCGGGCGGGGGGGGGGGGTCGCCTCCTTCGCAAGCCCAAAGTCCTCTGAGCTGACGTTTTAGAAGGGTGAGGGTGTTTTCACAAATAAACAAACCGCCTTGGTGAAAGGCTGTTTGCAAACAAACCTGGAAGGCGGAGTGCGAACCAGAGCAAATGCTGGGCTGGGTCTCTCTCCCGCCTCGGCCTCACTTTCAGGGATGGACAAGCCGCTTTGTAATTTTGCAACGATGTGTTACACCCAGCGGGGCCGCCGATCTCCAGTGCATTTGCCCCTCTCCTTCCCTCTGCCCAGACCTTGGCCTGCAGGCCTGAGTCTCTAACCAGAGCCCCAAGAACTAGGCGAGGGGGGTACAGGAGACGAGGGGGGCGGAAACCAAGGGAACCCTGACATTTATTCTGAGCATCCGTGGTTGGTGTTCCAGACTGAGTCTGCTCCGGCGAAGACCTGCTCACTGTGTTTACGCTCCTATTGACCTCTTCAACCCTCAAAATAATACATTTCAGAGAGGGGGAGGGCAGGGAGAGGGGCCCAGTGGAGATGAAAACCCCAGCCAGTCTCCAATGACTGTTTGATTATTTTAATAAAACTGGGTATTGCCTTGCGAACATCTCCAGCCCGGGAGGTCTGGTGGCCCTGGGGTGGGAGCCCGAGGCAATTTCTTGGCATCTTTGATCTCAGCCCCCACCCCAGTGCACCTTCACCCTGCCTTCACCCTGGAGTCTCTGAGAGTTCGGGTGGTGAGTGGGGAGGGGGAGAGATGTCAGGGCGGCCTTCCCCAGCCAGCCCGGCCAGGCGGGGTCACGCAGCTCTGTCTTGAGGTCAGCGTTGGAGGGAGAACACGGGCCAGGCTTTAGAGGAGGCACAAGGCTTGTGGGGTGTGTGTGTGTGTGTGTGCGCGCGCGTGCGCGTAAGGCGTTCAGACTCCCGTGCTCTGCACAGCCGCGTCCCGGAGAAACTTCCCGGGCAGAAGCCGACCGGGTTTGCGATGATTTGTGCAGGATTTTTTTGCAGCCACCGAGCCCAGCTCAGAGAAGCAGAGATGGATGGAGGTTGGGAAGGGGGTGGAGAGGAGGGGTGATCTCGAGGTCTGGGTTTGAGACTAGGGCTGTGATTTGAGTGTTCGGGGAAATCTAGTGGAAAAGGTGGTTGGGGGAGGGAGTGAGAAGAGAGAGGGAGGGAGAGAGTAAAGGGAGGGGGGCGGGATAGAGGCAGAGGCAGGCTCCGAGCAGTGGGAGCTGTGTGGATAGGCAATTTCTGTACTTTGTAAGCATCAAGGCAGCCCAACGTCACTGAGCTCAGCTGAGTCGGCTTGTGTTTCTGAGAGAGAGCGAGCGAGCGAGAGAGAGAGAGAGAGAGCGAGCGAGCGAGCGAGAGAGGCAGAGAGGCTCTTTTTCTTTGGATTCCAGAACTTTAACCCTGCTCAGAAAGGACCTTGGCCATTCCCAGCTTCCAAGCTCCCTCTGGTCTCCCAACTTTCCCTCCTGAGGGGTGCAAGTGAGGAGGGGGCCCTGAGGTCCTCCCATCAAGGGTGCTCCCGGAGACTGCCGCTTGCATTCCTTGGAGCCCTTCTGGCGCCGGACAACCTGGAAGTCTTTAGGGAGAGCGAGCGAGCGAGCGGAAAGCCGAGGAGGTGTGTGCTGGAGGTGGGCAGTCGCTGCCGAGGCTCCAGCGGTGGGTGATCCTTTGTAGGCAGCGGTCGCCGTTAGTCTGGGCGAGCGGTCCCCGGCATAACCCCCTTCCTGGAGCCACCATGCCCGCGCCCCCGCCTCGCCGCCGGCTTCCCTGCTAGGAGCAAGAAGGGATGTGGTGAATGCACCGGCTTCACCGAGCGAGGTAACCGTCCTTTGCAGATGGCCCGGGAGGCTCGGGAGGGAGCCCGCCAGCCGTGCGAGGCCCGGGAGGCGCGAGACGGCGGCGGGACCCCAGCCCTGCCCTGGATCCCGCAGAGCCCGGCATTGCGGGGGATCCGGCGCGGGCCCCAGAGCGCCCGGGCGCGTGGAGCCAGGCGGGGAGGCGCGCGGCCCGGCGAGCGGCGGGGAGGTTTGCAGGACCCGCGGCCTGGTTCTGTCAAAGCGCATCTGGCTCGCCTCCGTCGAGCCCCGAGCTGCCGCCGACCGCGACCGGGGCGCGCGCCGGGATGGTCCCCGCGGCCCGCGGCGGAAGGGAGCGCACGTGGGCGACGCCGGCCCCGCGTTCTTTTGTTCCGAGCCGCCTTGCGGGGCTGCCGTCCCCGCCTCTCCCGAACCCCAAGGGTGGTGGTGGCGGCAGCGGTGAGCGAAGCTGCTCGGGAGCCGGGCCTCGCCGGCCCCACTCCGGGGCTCCAGCCACTGCAGACCTGGGTGGGACCCAGCTTTTCGCTTAACCGGCTGCTAAGCGTTGGAGGGGGGGCATCCTTGGCACCCCCTTTCCCAGTCCAGTCGGGGTTTGAGGGAGGAAATCCCTGCTTGGAGACGTGGAGGAGACTGGAAAGCGATCAGAGCGGGGAGGCAGGCTCCTCCGGGCTTGAACAGTTCTGCAGCTGTTCTTTTTCGTGTCCCAGCCTCCTAAGCCTGCAACCTCGGCCCCTTCTCCCCGTTGCGCCGGACCTAGGAGGCCGATCCGGCGCCTGAAGCCCAGACTTTATCCGGGACCCATTGTGTCCTCCCCGGGCTCCGGGCGGGGCCTGCACTTCCAGCGAGCCAGGCCCTGCCGAAGCTCCCAGAAGCTCTCCTCGGCCTGGCCGCTCGTCAAAATGCCCGTGCGGGGCTGGGGAGTCGAGAAAGCCGGGCGATCGCGCAGCCCCGGCGCTGTGCAGAGCGCCGGCCTCCCGCGCCCGGCAGCGCGCCGCCCTCCTCGCTGCTGCGCCGCCGTTTTCCTGCCCTTTCTGCTTGGCTACTTTTAATTTTTACCGTTGTCGAAGGTGGGGGGAAAGGGGAGGACTCTTACTGTTAAAGGACTTTTAATTTTAAGGCCTGTAAGTGACCGAGGATGAACGCGAATTCTCCTCGGGGCCTGGGTCTCTCCGTCTGCAAATCTTTCCGCTCCTCCGTTCTCGGTTTTGCAAGAGGCGGGTTACTGCAGACATTTTGCCGTGGCTCGGGGGAATATTCCTCTTTCGACTTTTAAGACCCAGAGCAGTGATGTCCTTCTGTGAGTCTGACGGAGGAAAACAGTTCTCCAGAGGACACTAGGTTTTTGTTTTGTTTTTGGTTCATGCCCAATGGCTTCCAAAAATACCCAGGCCTTATCTTTATTGGCTCTTCCAGAAGTCCAGACAAATTTGACGGGCAGCTGGCTTATCGTGGGGAGCCTGCGCAAGGGAGATGGGAGCCTTGCCTCCTCCCAGCCTGACCCGGTCTTTTGCAAGAGGTGGTGCGTGGTCATAGAGTACTAATAATGATAATAATTAGGGGACCTTCCGTAGCCTCCTTCAGCTGCGGACGGAGGTGTTGGTAGCTGAACACTGGGGCCCTGCTGCGCCCTCCTGTCATTAGAATTGCACTTCCAACCTTTCTCTCTCTCTCTCTCTCTCTTTCTCTCTCTCTCTCTCTCTCTCTGCTTCCTGGCCTCAGAGGAGGACCCTGCTCGGGCACAGGGCGCCGGGCACACCATGGCCGACGCAGACGAGGGCTTTGGCCTAGCACACACTCCCCTGGAACCGGATTCGAAGGATCTACCTTGTGACTCCAAGCCCGAGAGCACGCTAGGGCCCCCCAGCAAGTCTCCGTCCTCTCCGCAGGCCGCCTTCACCCAGCAGGTAAGAAAGACCGCTCCAGCCTAGAAGCCCTTTGCAAACACGGAAGGCTCTCCTGTGGAGGGAGGGGAGACAGGGAGGAGGGTGGCTTGCCCATGGCCCGTAATTGCTTTTTATCTCCGTTCATTCCACTTTTCTCTGCCATGCCTGCCCCAATACCGGCATATTCCAATCCACTTTATTGTGATGATAATCTTTATGGCCAGAGGATTTGAGCAATACAGTTAAGTTGTTAGAGAAGCCTTCATTATCTGGGCGATTTGGGGTCAGCTAACAAGTGCTGCTGCACTCGGTGTAGACTCGGCCCGAGCACCTCATTAAGGGCTGGGTCAGCGGCTGCTTCAGGCCGGCGTGAGCGATGGCTTGACCCTTCTTCAGATCTTCTGGAGCCCTCGCCTCCGCCCGCCTTCTCCAAGCCGCCATCCAGTCCCTGGAGTTGCACTATTTGTCTTGGGCCGGGCTCTGGCTCGCCCTGGCCGGTGGTGGGGTGCGCCGGGCTGCTTCAGGAGGCTGCAGGGACCCACAGGCTCCTCTGGCTGGACGTTGGGTGCCAGCAGAGGGTGAGGCCTCCTAGGCCGTGTGTCCTGTGCCCCATTCCCCCCCCCCCCCGCATTCTGGATGATGCAGGCGGCCCAAGGAGCCCTTGGGGATTTTAAATAAGATGTCAGATGGCAGAAAATGGGGTGACTTGACCCGCTGGGATATTTGGACATGGCTAAAGCCCTTTGCGATTTCCATGGATATTTTTCCTGGCTACTTCGTCGACTCTCTCTCTCCTTCCTGTCTCGAGAAAACGCGTGAATCGTTGTAGAGAACCAGGGGACAGTGGGCACACGGTTTGGGAAACTTCTTCCTTTTCGGAAAAGCGAATCCGCTTGTTAAGATAGTTATAAATTATTCCGAAACGAAGCTTTTGCGTGCAATTTTCTCTGCATCGGTTTAGGAAGTAATTTTTAGCCGCGAGTGTAAATGTTCAACGGTTTCGGCTGCGCCCGTAATCAAAACAGTTAGAAGCGGACAAAGTTGGGCGTGAGACCTAGAAGGTTTGTTAATGTGGACGTCAGAGGATGAGCTCTTTGGACTGTGGGAACCTGTTGTAGGAGAGACAGGTTTTTAGGTGTACGTTTTCTCTTACGTCTGTCTTTGCACCGCCTGGTGAGACGAAACACACGTACGTCTGTGTGGGATTTGCACGTCTGCGTGTTTGCGTGTGCATATGGTGGGTGGCTACATGAGAATGTGCCGCGTGGGCTTTTTGAGATGACGTGTTTTTGTTTTTGCTTTTTGCTTTTAGCTGCATCTTCGATAAAAGGGATTGAGATGGGCGTCCCCTCCCCTTTTTTCCTCTCTTAGTCTGTTCCCATGGACGTGCTAGAGGACCCTGATGTTTGGGGACTTTCCTCCAGCCTTGTGTTGGTGGCGTTTAGGAGACAGCAGGGCACCGTGGTGGGTGCACGGAGCTTGCACTGGGATTCCTGGTCGGGGCGGCTGGTGCCCCAGAGCTGGCTGGGGGCAGTCCTCAGCCTCAGAGCCCAGAGGCTCCGGAGGGAAGGAGAATTCTGTGTTTGGGGGGAGTTTGGGGGGAAGGGAAGGCCCATTGCTCCTGGGGCTGGTCTGTGTGACTGTTCTCTCCTCTCCGTAGGGCATGGAAGGGATCAAGGTGTTTCTCCACGAAAGAGAACTGTGGCTGAAATTTCACGAAGTTGGCACAGAAATGATCATAACCAAGGCTGGAAGGTGAGAGGGCCCCCTCGGTGGGGTGGGTGGGGTGGGGCAAATCGTGGGAGAGACAAAGCAGGGAAGGTCTCGGAGACGCAAGCGACAGAGATGGGGGAAAAAGCAGTGGGGCAGAGAAAAGAGACTAGAAGTGAGCAGAGAGAGAAAAAGTGTATTTTGCTTGACCTGGTTTTGGATTCAGATGCTTGGAGAATGCCTCCACTGACTTCCATCACCGGGGGAGGAAATAAATGCCTGTTCGATTTGCCTCCGAAACGGGCCATTTCTCCCAACTTGTATAGAAGAAGAATCCAGAGCTCTGGGGGCTTGCTAAGAGGACAGGTTGGTCGTGGGGGGGAGGGGGACGATGGGGAGAGAGAACAGGGAAGCGGGGAGGTGCGGAGCCGGCACAGAGATGAGACCCGCTTTCAGCCTTGACTCCTGGCCCCCACCCTCCGGCCCGCCCTCTCTGACCTTGGAGCCGCTCCAGAGTCCCACCCGACTGCCAAACTCAGAATCGCTGAATGTACTCGCTACCTCTTTCATTGTTTATAGGAAGTAGGCAAAGTCTTTGAAACTGAACCGGGGCTCGGCCGGGCTCTATATACACAGACACCGATAAACACGGCAGTTTCGCCAAGACACTCACCCCAGAGTTCCTCCTAAAAGCTGGAAGGTTTTTTTTTTTTTTTCCTTTGCTAGAAATGCTATACTTCTGGGGGAAGCTGTTGGGAGGGTCATGCAGCTCAGTGTCCCAGGGTTGACTGTGTGTGCTCGAGCAGGCCTGGGGACATCCTCACCACAGGCCTCCTGGGTGCCGGAGGGGCCCTCTGTGTCCCAAGGGCAGAAAGCCCAGAGTCAGCCCCGGTCGGGGGGCGTGTGAAGCCGGTGAGGCCAGGAGGCCCAAGCCACCGAGTGTGTAAAGGGGGGGGGGAGAGGGGAGCCGCCGCACCAGATGCCCCCAGTTCCCCAGCCCAAGCCTCCTGCAATAAACTGACAACAGTGACATTTATTATTATTTGAAATTAAACAACGTTTGCTCCCCGGCTCGGCCTGAGTAAACCAGGAGGTGCGTTCTGTTTATACTGAAGAACCGAGTTCTTCTGCCCATTCTGCCCCAGGAAGGAAAGACAAGGCTGGTCCCCCGCCCGCCCCAAGCCTGAGCTGAGGGGATTTAACTATAAAAGGCCTGGGAAGCCACTCTCGTGCTTGCCTGCAGGGCGTGAGCCCAGGCCGATAAACTCCACCAGGCTTTGGCTCCAAGGCCTCCCCTCACTCTCCCCTTCCCACCATGCCTGGGTGAGCCGGGATCCTGCAGCAGCCCTGTCCTTGGGCCCCTCCAGCCTCGAGCCCGCCCGCCGGCTTTCTGGGGAGCACTCCGGCTTTCCGGGGGAGGGCTGAGAATTTGGAGCCCACCTGAAGGTGGGGGGCATAGCACCTGCAGACCCCAAAACACTCGCCTACCCCGAGCCCCTCCTGGTTCAGACCCTGGTCTCTCTGGAAACCAAACCTGGATGGGTTTTGAGTTTCTTTGCCCAGGGACCAAGGGTTTAGACTCTCCAATGAAGGGTGCCAGGCGCCTTGGCGAAGTTGCGGGGAGCACTTAGGAATAAATAGAGGCTAGAGGCTCGTGGCAGAGATCACCAGCTGAGCTCTACGCTGGGGGTGGAAGCTCCAAACCAGGACAGGAGGTACATGGGCACCCACGGGTGTGCAGACCCAAGGGCGCGCCCACCTCGGCGTCCACATGTGGATGCCCGACGTCCAAAGCACCTGCCTGGGTGGAGGAGGCCAGCTTTTCACCTAATAAGGCTCCTTCTGCCCCTAAATAAAAAAAAAGTAGGTCTCCGCTCTGAAAAGAGCATTTACAAAGAGCAGAAACGGAGGCCCCGGTCTTCTCTAGAAGCCCTCGCCTCCAGGTTTCTATTTTCCTCCGGGTTACAAATAATCACCAGCCTCCGGCTCACCTCTGGGCTTTTCTCCTACCCAGAACTCGAAGGGAAACCTGGAATGGATTTGGGCAAGAGCGGAGCGGGGGCCACGCATCTCCTGCGGGCTCTCAGGCCGTAGCTGCTTCCGCAAAGACGTGTGGATGAGCTCTTTAAAACACTGGCATTGACTTTCTCTTTCTCTCGCGCTCTCTCCCTGCCTTTCTCGGTCTCCTTCCTTTTCTCTCCAAGGCGGATGTTTCCCAGTTACAAGGTGAAGGTCACGGGCCTTAATCCCAAAACGAAATACATCCTCCTCATGGACATCGTGCCCGCGGATGACCACAGATACAAGTTCGCAGACAATAAATGGTAGGTGCCGGCATGGGCAGGTGGGGAGAGCGTGGAGGAGAGTGGGGGGAAACCTCCTCCCCTCTGCACCGAGCCAAGCAACACTTTCTGCACTCCTACTGCGCGCGGTAGAGGCTTTTGTCCCAGTGCAGCCTCCCAACCACCCCGAGAGAAAGAAACAGCAGCCATTAGCCCCCATTTTATAGACAAGGAAACTGAGGCTCACGGGAAGTAAAGGGCTCGTCATCTGTTGCTACGCCCTCGGGTTGTGCATTTTTCAAAAGTGTATTGTTTCCAAGCGCTGGAGGTATTTCTGGGGGCATAAAACCATTTACAGTTATTTTTTATGAGTTACCTGCTTTGAACAGGCCTCTTTTTATGAAATTGCAAAGCCGGGCCGCGGTATTTGAGTTAAACAGGCAAGAGAGGAGAGGTCTGTTCTTTGGGCAGCTTCCTCCCCGTGGCTGCCAAGCCTACAGGGCTCCAAGAGGAAGGCCCGTTTGAAAGCCCTCAAGGATTTTTCTTATAGACTTTTTTGGGGGGTCCAGGATTCCAGAACCCACCGATTGTTCGAGGACAGCCAGAGGCTGCGAGGCTGCGGTGCAGGGGAAGGAGCAAGGCGGAAGGAGAGAGAGCCGGGTGGGGGGCCCGCCTGGCTGCTGGCGTTCTGGGCGCCTGGGCTTGTAGATAGATGCCAGGGAGAGGGGGTCAGGCCATTTCCAGATCGTTCTCCTGTTCCGCTGGTCTCCCCAGCACCACAGGGCACTAAGTCTGGTGGGTTTCGCCCCCGCCTTGGTCTAGGTCTGTGACGGGCAAAGCGGAGCCCGCCATGCCGGGCCGTCTGTACGTGCACCCGGACTCGCCGGCCACCGGGGCACACTGGATGCGGCAGCTGGTGTCCTTCCAGAAACTCAAGCTGACCAACAACCACCTGGACCCATTCGGGCATGTAGGTACCTGGCGTGGCCCACGGGGGCGCCTCCGTCCACGCCTGCTCCCGGTCTGCCTGTCCCTCCTCCCCCCGCTCCTCTCCTTCTCCCAGACAGTCTCTCTCTTCTCGGCTTCTCACACGGCCAGCCTCTCCTTTTCTTGCTTCACTCCACGCGCCTGAGTCTTTTCCTCCCTGACCCAGCCTCTCCTTCCCTTCCCTTCCCTCTGATTTCTCTCACCTTCTTCCCCTCTGGTGCCACCTCTCTCCCGTGGGGTCCTCTCTGTGGCCCGCGGGCTGTCCCACTTTCCGGGGTCACCTTTCCCGGGGAACTGGAGAACCGGGGTCTCGGGGAGACGGAAGCGCGCGCCGCTGGCCTGGCTCTCAGTCCCGTCTGTGATTAGGGCCAGTGGCCGAGTTTCAGATCTTTGGAAAACATGGTCCTTCCAGCCCAGTGGGTCCTCAGCACCCGCTGCCCGAAGGCTGGACCTTGAGACCTCCCTACTCGCTTCCAAATCCTGCCTTATTATTGAGACATTCTGGCTGACAAGGACCAGGCCACCTGCTCTCTCTTTTACAGGTGGGAGGCCAGCCCTTATATCCCTTTCAGCTGATACCCTAGCAGGTCTATATCTTTTTCTCTCCAACTTCTAGCCTTCCTCTCCCTCACTCCCCATTCCCGGAGCAGGCATACCTAGGCCAGGGTCCTAAACCTGGAGTCGGGACTGGAGAGGACGGCTTTGATGACCCCCCCTAATCTGCATGCAGGATGTTGAGTGTGCTGTCCCCCCCACCTTCCAAGAGAGTGTGTGGTGTTTAGTGGATTCTCTAGCTTTGAGCAGATTTTTCTTCATCAATGAAAACTGAAGAGCCAAACACCGATTTTAGAGGGAACTGTTTCTAGATCTTTTCTTTGGAAATTATCAATCACCAAGACCAAACACAGTCTCTGGATTCAGTGTTCAAAACCCTCAGCTTGATGATTCCAGCATAAAGTGGGCTCCTGGGTCTCAGGGCACTTGACCCTCATCGCTGCCTAGAAATGAGGACAGAAATATGGGAGTCCATGTAAATGGGAGTCCAGGGGAGGGGAGGTGACTTGCCCAAGGTCATGCAGCTTGTATGTGGGAGCAGAGATTTGAGGCTTGATCTCATTCCAAGGGTGGTCTCTTGTCCTGCCATGTGGTCTCTTTAGGGAAAGTCCACAAATGCATGACACGGCCCCCAGTTGAGGAAACTGGGTTTGCAACGGTTTGATCCAGAGCGGGGGACAGCTTGTGAAGGTCCAAATGGTAGAATCTGGCCCTGTGGGGCCTTAGGGCTAAAACACTGAGCCCCCAGAATCGGGCTGGGGAGGAGACAGTGAGTGCCTCCGCTGCTGGCCTCTGGAGAAGAGAGAAGGAAGGTCCATTCCCTTCCTGCACCGGCGGGAAGTTGCAGGGGGTGCAGAGAGGCGTCTCTGGGCAAAACGCCTGGCAGTTTGCCTGCACCGTCTGGTGGCCTGGAGTGCCCACTGCTCAGAAATGCCCTTGAGCGTGCGTGGGTGGTCTGCTGGCCGGGGTGACGCGCCCCGAGGGCGCCGAACCGATTTAGGTTAAGCGCTGGCGGAGGAGTGGGCCGCCTTGTGAACGTTCCCCGTGTTCCTCTCGCAGGCTGGGTGCAAGGGACCCTTCGGCGTCTCCGTGGAGCCTTGGTGCGCGTGGCTGCGGGACTGCGCTCCAGCCCCGCGTGGGCGCCTCGATTTCCCTCTGCGGTGCCTTTTGCGGTCGCGATGGGGTGGGCGCCTGGGGAAGGCGCGCAGCCCCGCAACTAGGCTCCCGCACCCCTGCGAGGTTCTGACCCGCGGAAGAGGGGGTGGGTGCTCGGGGCTGTCCGGACTCCCCCGCTGCCCTCCCCGCCTCCCGCCTCCCAATTCCGTACTTGGGGTCCAGAGCCGCCCTAATGAAATTAGGAGCCATTAGATCGCCCTCGCGCTGATGTCTCGCCACTGTCCCCGGCCGTCAAAGCAATTTGGCTAAGCCGGGCCGATGGCCGCGCCGGCCGGGGGCCTGCGGCGGCCCGCGGGGCCCCGCTGCGTCTCTCTGTCGCCGGCCCGGCGTCACTATCGGCCAGGGAGGCGGCCGGACCGCGGCGGCCTGAGATTAGAGCCGCGCGGCCCCGGGTCCTGCCCCTCCCCGCTTCCCCTCCCCCTCCTCCGGGAGGGGCTCAAGGGTTGGCCCGAGGACCCTGCCCCTGGGTCATCAACGCAAAGAATCAAAGACACCAAGACGGTTGACCGACCTGGGGAGAAAGCAGGCCAGAGTTTCCCACCCCGTGCGTCTCTATCAGGGCGTTCCGATGCCTGCGGGCTTTCAGGGCCTCCCGAAATCATCGAAAACCAGGCGTCCTCAAAACCGCCAAGCCGGAGTTCTTAGGAAAGATGCTCATCTCCTAGGAATAGCCTTGTGCCAGCAGAGGGAGGGTGTGGAGTCCAGAGCCCCCCCCCTCCCTTAATGCTGATTGTAGGACCCTATCTGCCCGCGGGGAGAACCCCAAACTTGGAGAAAGGTAGAAAGGAAGGAGAAAGAGGGATTCCCCACCCCACCCCACCCCCCAAGGGCAGATGCAGCAGTTCTATCTCGAGCCAAATCTGGAGAGCAGGACTGTGGATCCTGAAATGTTGATAAAGTTGTAGCAAGGGAAACTGGAAGGAAGCAGGCCCTCCTTTGCGGGGAAGGGTGTGTGTGTGATGGGGGTGACGTGGGGATGCTTCCTCCCCCCAGTCTCACTGTCCTTGGAGGCCCATCCCCCCATTCCATTATCCTCTTTTTTTTTTCATTGATGCTACTTTGCACCGTCTCCAAAGGGAGGTGATTTTTTATTCCAGTTCTGCAAACTCTTGGTCTTTCCCGTTCCATCTCTTACAGGGTTTTTTTGGGAGGGGGTGTGGGTGGGGTGGAGGATGCTTGTTTGTTTGTGTCTTCTCCCCTTTCACCCCAAAACTGACGCTTAAACATTCCCCCCACGCCCAGCACCAGTTCCCTGCCTCCCTCCCGTTGGTGGTGGCTGGGGGGGGGGTGGGGAGTACCCTACGCAGGAGTTAATTTATTAAGCAAACTTTATTAAGAATTCTGATTTACTGCCGTGTGTGCTTTGGGTAGATTCCTGGAATATTACCCTGGCTTTTTGGGTTGGAAATTGTCATTTTTGAAATGTTTCTTTTTAATGAAATCACTGGCCCCTTTTCAAAACAGGAGGAAAAAAATCAGACTTGAGGCGAAATTTAGGGGTGGAGAGTGGGGTTTTATCTGGAAGCATAGAGGTTTTGAGTGTTCTTACAATCTCCTTCTCTTGATTTTTAGATTATTCTCAATTCCATGCACAAATACCAACCCAGATTACACATCGTGAAAGCAGACGAAAATAATGGATTTGGCTCCAAAAACACTGCGTTCTGCACCCACGTCTTCCCTGAGACCGCCTTTATTGCGGTGACTTCCTACCAGAACCACAAGGTCAGTGGGTACCTCGGGGCTGGTTCTGGGGCTTCTTTCGTTTGCATGGAAAAAATAAAAACCGTGCAGGGGTCTCCTGATGAAACGTTTACACTTTAAGGGCTTTTTAATTCCCTACGGGCTGAGGCGGGACAGAACCACTGACCGAAGATTGCAGCTGTTTGTACTGTGTTCCCGGGTTTTGTACGACTCTCCATCTCTCTGTCTCTCTCCCTCACACACAGACAGACATGCACACACCAGTTAGACACAAGCTTATCACACTGCGGGTGACCACGCGTTCCAATGCAACAAGAAGGCATCTCTGCACTCGTGAAATGATCACCAAGGAGAGGTCACTTTCGCGCATGACTCTGCGTTCTTGGGTGGGAGCCTGACGCTGCCCTTCACGGAGCCGCTTTGTTTTTTTCTGATGAGGGTGGGGCTCTCCTCCAGTCTGTTCAGCTTGAATCAGGACAGGTGACAAAGTTCTCCCAGAAGCCTTGGGCTTGGGTTTGCGAGATCCTCCTCTAGGTGTCTCTGGTTTTGGACCCCGGGCGCCGGTGAAACAGGTTTGGTTGGCAATGTTGAAAAATAGGAACAAAAGCTGAGTACCCCGGCCCCCCCCCCCCCCCCCCCCCCCCCCCCCCCCCCGGGCCATTCAAAACTCAGGCCCCGATGTGGGCGTTTCCAAGCTGGGCAGTGATATTGGAACAGGGCACCCCGCAACCGCAGGCTGGGGAGTGTCTGTTGTCCTTACCCAGGAGAAAGGGCTCGTCTTGACGTGTCGTGGGTCACTTCTGTTCTTTAAAAACTTGAGTGCCTCTGGATTCATTTTATTGGCGGGAAGGCGGGACCGGACGATTCCTATGCCTGCTTATGAAAAGACCTAGAATCTAGGGGGGGCACTGTGGGGGTGCAGGTTGTTAGCATTAAGTAGTGATTTGAACCGGAGGACTGTCAAAGGGGAAAACGGAAGGTTCTAGTGGGATCAGTGGGGGCAGGTCACTGGGGCAGCGTGAGGAGATGGACGTGGGGTGGTAATGTCCTCCGTCTCCACAGCTCCTGTCCCCACCTGGCAGGAAGTTACAGGGCCTGGAAAGGGGTGGGGGAGGCCACGGTGGGCTGAGGGGTGGGTTTAGCACCCTAAAGCCTCCGGTCACCCCTGTGAAGATCAGTCCAGTACATGCCGGGTGTCCCCCCACCTGCCCCAGTGAAGCCAGGGCCCTCAAAAGATGCTAGTCTCCAGATTCAGATTGCCAGTCACCAGGCCACGCTGCGATGGACAGTCCCTTCTAGGCCACAAGGCCTGCCTGGGGACCCAGGTCTCCAGAGAGCCTCCCTCCAGAAAGAAAACTCACTCTCCCCAAAAGGCAATGATTTTTTAAAGGGGAAGAAGGATTTTTTTTTTCCTGAGTTCCAGCCCCGACGCCTCAAACCAGTAAGAGCAAAAACATGAAGGCCGAATACCCTGAAAATCATGAAACGGTTTCAGGCTAATTTGAGTCTGGCTGTTAGAAACTTGTTTCCTCTGTGGCTGTTGTCAATCTGTGTTTAAGTTTGTGGTGACAGTCACAGGAGGGAAAATGGGAAAAAATAGTAGCCAGGACATTTGGTATCACCTCCACCCTCCCTCCCTCCCTTTCATACATGTGTATATACAGACATGTATTATGCACACATATTTACACACACACACACACACACACACACACACACACACACAGACCTGCCAGAGGGTCCAAAGATATATCAAGTCTTCTTTTCTTTTCCTTCTTTTTTTCCCTTTAAGAAAACCCAGGCTCGGGGCACCTGGGTGGCTCAGTCGGTTAAGCATCCGGCTTCTGGCTTCGGCTCAGGTCATGATCTCACGGTTCGTGGGTTCGAGCCCCGCGTCAGGCTCTGTGCTAACAGCCAGCTCAGAGCCTGGAGCCTGCTTCAGATTCTGTGTCTCCCTCTCTCTCTGACCCTCCCCTGCTCATGCTATCTCTCTCTGTCTCTCAAAAATAAATAAAAAACATTAAAAAAAAGCCCAGGCTCATACAGAAAGGACAGGAAGTGTGAGACTCAGGAAGGGGATCTGCTGAAGAAGCAGGTGCGTGGGGGTGAATCCCTAGGCCCCATGGGGTTATGCTCATGGGGCCTCCTCAAGATTTGGGGAGCGTGAGCACACTCTGTCTCTCTCCTTTTTTCTGTCCTTTCTTTGCTTTGTTGAGGCATAACTGTCCAACGACTGACTGCAATATGCAAAGTATACATATGACATGAATATTATACCCCCAAAACTATCATGGCGACCACTTGTGAACATCCCTGACATGCCTAGATTTGTTTTTATTTATTTTCTTATTTTTTTAAGTCTCTTAATTTATTTTGAGAGAGAGAGAGAGAGTGAGCAAGCAGAGGAGGGGCAGAGAGAGAGGGAGAGAGGGAGAATCCCAAGCAGGCTCTGGGCTGACAGTGAGACACGGGGCTTGAACTCACAAACCACGGGATTAGGACCTGAGCTGAAAATGAGAGTCGGACGCTTAGCTAACTGAGCCACCCCGGAG
>PJEM01009254.1:0-73296 GCA_004023845.1 Helogale parvula
ATTTTATTTTTGATACAGAGAGAGGCATGGCATGAGAGGGGGAGGGGCAGAGAGAGAAGGAGACACAGAACCGGAAGCAAGCTCCAGGCCCTGAGCTAGCGGTCAGCACAGAGCCTGATGCGGGGCTCGAACCCATGAATGTGAGATCTGACCTGAGCCGAAGTCGGAGGCTTAACCGACTGAGCCACTCAGGCGCCCCAAGCATCAGACTTCTGATCCCAGGTCATGATCCCAGGGTCGAGGGATTGAGTTCCGAGTCAGGCTCCGCATTGAGCATGGAGCCTGCTTGGGATTCTCTCTCTCCCTCTTCCCCTCTCCCCTTTGCTCCCTCTCTGTATAAAATAAGATAAGATAAGATAAGATATAAAATAAAAACACTGTAGGCCTCTAATACCTGAAAATGAGTGTTATCAGAGACAGGACTCTTCTGAGAGGGACCGTGGGATGCGCTCCCAAGGGGGACGAGAGTCCTGAGGGCACAGATTTGGAGGAAGTGTTGGAGGAGCACATTGTTTGTTCACGTCCCAGTGACATCAGTCTGCTTTGTCACCCGGCTGCGCATGTTTCGACGCATTTTGCCTTTGAGACTTAAGTTATTTAGCTGATATTTCTATAGTTTTTCTTAAGCACAATTATGTTTATGTTTATTTTTACATTTTACAAAATATAAAAGTGAACCAATTAGTCACTTTCCAGAAAAAAACAAATTCTTTTAATTTTTTTAATGTTTATTTTTGAGAGACAGAATGTGAGAGAGGAGGGGCAGAGAGAGAGGAAGACGCAGAATCTGAAGCAGGCTCCAGGCTCCAAGCTGGCAGCACAGAGCCCGACACGGGGCTCAAACCCACAAATCGTGAGGTCATGACCTGAGCCGAAGTCAGATGCATAACTGACTGAACCACCCAGGCGCCCCGAAATCCAAATTCTTTTAACTGAAAATGGAACCAGTGATTTCAGTGATGGTTACCTAGACTGTGATAGAATATTATAGGTCCCCTTAATAGATTGCCTTTTTAACACCATAGAGAACTGTAGCTATATGGCAAAGTATTCATTTTCAGCAATTTGCATTAGTTTGCTTATTAAACTATCTAGTTATCGTTTGTAACATGTAAAAAAAATGTAAGCAGAATCTTACTCTGTGTTCTATTTATTTTGTTTAAACCTCACGTTCTAGTATTTTGGGTGTATCCCTTCAAAAAGTATCTTATCTGAAGGTCAACTAAATGAGCCTTTTGTGTTACCTCGGTTCAGTAACAACAACATAATCTAACAGTCAGTGAGCACTTCCTGCCGTGCTTGGTACTGAAGGCTTCGTGTGGATTTTTTCATGTAATGTCATTTCGAAATAAAGTGTAAGTTGCAGGGAGAGGTGAGGAACGCTGTTCCCCAGTGCTTACGACGTGAATGGTGTCGTTTCGTGCTCTGCTAGAATAGGATCTCCTGAAAGTACTGTCATGGCCTGTCTTGCCTCGGCTTGGGTGCCTGGTGCTGGGGACAAAGAAGATGCTCAGTAGATATTTCTTGAACCCATGTTGAATGAATGTTGAACGTGTCATATGCCCGTTTGAAGTCATGGAGAGACACCATTGAACTCTCTGATAACCCATAAAACATGAATAAAAAAAGGGAACACAGCACTGTTCCCATACAATGCTATGAAATCAGAAGTTCTCCATAAAGGACCATACCAGGAAAGATCTCATATACCCCACTGCAGAATTTTGGAGCTAGAGCATCAATACAGAACCTAGAACTAATATGGTCTCATTTGCCTGTTGGAAAGACTCCTTTGGGAGCAGTGTGGAGGCAAGGGCTGAGGGGGCCCAGACTGGAAGTGGGGTGACTGGGAAGGCCAGTGGTCCCTGAATTTGTCTGATCATCAGGACCTCTTGCCAACTGTCATAAAACAGAGATTCCTGGACCCAGCCCCACTATCTGTTGAGTAGACCTTCTGATGGCAATCCTGGCGTCTGTGCCCTGCGTAAGGCTCCTAGGTGATCGCATCGGCCAGGCCTGGGAGCCCTCCCACAGATCACTGCACTACGCCCCCATGTAAGATGGTGAGGGCCTGTCCCATTTGCGGCAGAACGTTCACCCAGCATGCCTTACGCTGTCTCTCTTTCAGACCCGTCTTGTCACTTAGAGGTAAGAAGACGACGTTAGACAAATGTGTAAGAGATTTAAGGGGCCGCTTTCAGGATGAAACGCAGACGTCCAGTGCCAATGTGACATGCTCTGTGTCTGTTTGTTCTTTCCTAGCCCATTTTCAGTAGGGAACGAAGACCACCTCCTGGCACCAGAAGGACAAGAAGGGGAGTACAACCAAAAGAAATTCAAGGACAGCGGGGATGACCTGGAGTTCTGGAACAAGCCTTCTTTGTTTACTCCTGAGTCTAGATTGGAAACCCTGAGGCACATGGAGAAACAACGGAAAGACCAAGAAAAATTAAGGTATTCCACGGTGACGCAATGCCCTCCTATGGACTGCATTTCCACAGTCACACAGGGCGTGAGTCCTGCTCCGTGTTAAATCTTTGTCAGCCGTCACTTAACTGACTTCGCGTCTAAGTTCAGCTTCCTGTTGAATCGGGTCTGCTGACATCTGTGAAGATCAAACTGCCTTCTTTAGGATGTCATGAATTGTGGCATTTTACGTAGGGTTGGTTTGGATGTCTAAGTCTTTAACAGTTTTCAATGAATCAAGCAGTAGGGATGTCCCGGGTTAGAGAGACTGATTATCACAGCACCAAGCCGAAGGTCACTCTGTGGGACGAGTAAGTTCCTTTGTGTCTCGTAATTTGCAGAATTAGAAATCAGTCTCATCAGGCATGACACGTCCCCAGTACAACTCTCTTGGACATTCGACAGTACGCTTTCACTACTGACATTGTTTGGATGTAACTTGGCAATTTGTTAGAAGCTCAAATGCTTAAGCTCTTATTGTCAGAGACGCTTTTTAAAAGCCAGGCTCGGTGTCATCCCATTTCATGTCATTGCTCAAGTCTAGTCTGTAAAGTGTATCACTTAGGGAAATGCTTGCTCTGAGATGCCGTCACCTGCACGGCAGCTGCAGGAGCAAAGCGCAGTGTCGTTTCTGTGGTCTCACCTGAGAGCAAGAAACCAAAAGAGTGGAAACAACCATTAGAATCCCAGCTGCTTCCATACAGTTTTATTCATTAGCTAGATAGGGAGGTACAAACTGGAATTTATCCGGAATGCTCGTTTGTAAAATGTGATGGTCTGCACACGAGAGGCCACCCGTGCCTTGGGAAGAGCACTGGAATAACATCAGAAAATGTGGGTTCATGGGGTGACCCCACCACGTACTCTCTGTGCGATGTTGGCAAACACCTAACTTCTCCACTCTTTCCTCATCTGTTTAACCGGGATCCTCGCCCCTGCCTTTTCTCCTCTGCTCTTAACAAAGAACATCATAGGAGCCAACAAATGTGAGAGTACGCTGCAGACTAAGGAACCCTCTGGAATGGAAATTCTACATGTTTTTATATAATACGTATTGTATTTCTGACATATATACACATACACACCTATATGCATTATGTTTATATACGTATGGGTACATGAAATATATAGAGTACAATATATTGTATAATACATTGTATCGAGCCACAAACCAGGAAGAAAAACTCTCTCCCTGGAGCCCAAAAAAACGTGCAGCTGAGTTGGATACAAGACTGAGTCATTCCAGGAAGTGCACAGTCTTATAATGGGTTCCTGAGACGTTTGCCTCTTCTGGATGCCCCGAGTCGTCCTGGGTCCTGGAGAATAATGCAATGCGTGAACACATTAACTTAATCGGACCAGGAAAGCCAGGTTAAAATGCAGAAAAATGTGAATAGATTTTCATTTTAGAATAAAGTTAACTAGGGGTGCCTGGGTGGCTCAGTCGGTTAAGCCTCCGACTTCGGCTCAGGTCAGATCTCACGTTCATGGGTTCGAGCCCCGCGTCAGGCTCTGTGCTGATAGCTAGCTCAGAGCCTGGAACCTGCTTCTGGTTCTGTTTCCTTCTCTCTCTGACCCTCCCCCTCTCATGCTCTGTCTTTCTCTGTATCAAAAATAAATAAAACATTTAAAAAAATAAAATAAAGTTAACCATACAACATTGGTATTAAAAGAATAGAAATCCAAGGCAAAAATTGCCTCTAGTTTCATCATCTCAACTCATTCCTCCATCTGGTCTTGCAGAGTCTGCCCATATATGCCTTTTTAGGTTTCTGTTTATCTTCAGTGATGTTTAAATAGCTAGAACTGGCATTCTACATTTTTCATGTTATCCCATGAATCCTTCCTATCTGCACTGTTTCTTTTCCTCCGTCAATCTTTTCTATCACTTTTTAGACCAGTAAGGTGAAGAGCAGACATGTTTGTTTTTTTTTTTTTAACAACCACAAAATATTCCTTAGCATGAATGTACCATAGTTGGGCCAATGACTCCTCCCCTGATGAGCTTTCTTCATAGTTCTAGAGTTTGGCCACTATGGATAATTCTGTGATAGACATTTGTTTACATAGGTTCTCATGTACTAATATTTTTATTTCTATACAGTAGCATCTACTGGGCATTTTGAAAATTATAAGCTTTTTAAAGTTCATTTATTTGTTTTGAGAGAAAGAAAAAGGCAGGGAGAGAAGGAGAGAGAGAGAGAGAGAGAGAGAGAGAGAGAGAGAGAGAGAATCCCAAGCAGTCTCTGTGCTGACAGCCACAAGGGGCTCAATGTCATGAACCAAGAGATCATGGCCTGAGCCGAAATCAAGAGTTGGATGTTCAACTGATTGAGCCACCTAGGCGCCCCTAAAAATTATAGTTTTAACTAAAGCAGAGACTATATCCACAAATGGAGAATTGACAGTTATGTGGGTAAATCATGCATAAAATAGACTAAATATTCACGGATATTTCATGAAAAGGAGGGCTTTTTCCCCTTTTTGAATAATCTGCCAAATTGTCTTGGTCACATTTTTGCCTTAAAGATATAAATAATGATCATACAGAAATCTGGCTTGTCAATTCCCAGCATAGAAGTAAGAGAATAGACTTCATAACAGTGAATTGTCTTGTATTCACAAATGCCTGATCAATTTTTCTTAAGCGGCGTCACAAAAATATTCCTTTTACAAGGTTTTTCTCTCTCCTCTCCACCCCTTTTCCCACCCACCTCCAATCTTAAGTGGAAAGAAGAAGAAGGCGAAACCGCCCAGGATTTTGATCACTGAAGATGGGAAAGCCTTGAATGTCAATGAACCCAAGTACGTGAGGCCACAGAGAGGCCCGAATAAGTTGAAGGCGTGGGGGCGGGCCTTCCGACCGGTTCCGGCACAGGTTTGCTCCTTGCAGAATATATGTAAACACTCTTCACGAGCTTGGGGACCCCGATCAGAATGTCATTTTGTGCATATTTGATAGTAGAACATCTGTGATGTTTTCAAGTACCTAACGTTATGTTTCCGTTTCCTGACATTCAGCAAACGATCGTGACATGTGGGAATCTTAGTTATGTATCTGCTGAAGCTTTGGGCCCTATACGCACTTCTGCCGGAAAATTCCAAGGGCGTTGTTATTATGTGTATTAATTTGTAAAGCACTACAGGAATATGCTAGCTGACAGTATTGGTGTCTTTCCTGTGTGTCTCTCTACTTTACGCTCTGGGACACATCTACAAAGCACGTGGGAGCTAAGGAAAGAAACTGATGTAGACACTGCAGTGGAGTTAATGAGAGAGGGAAAATATTTGACTTGGAGATCCTCAAGACTAATATTATCTTAGGGGTAGGGCATAGGGATAGAAAGCCCTGTCTGGCTGTCTTAAAATTTAAAACTAGAAAGCAGGCAACATTAAAAAAAAAAAAAGGCCTTTTATCACCAGAATATAGACCAAAAAGCCTCTGGACTAAATCTCATTGGCTTCCTTTCATTGCTCAAAGCCTGTTTATTTTCATTATTTGATTTTCTACCCCAGGATCAGGGTGAAGCACTCATTCCATCTGCCTGGCAATCTTACCAGGCAGTGTTTCTTTCTCCCGGGCTCAAAACCCTGAGCCTGAGGGAGGTGGAATGATTTGTCCAAGGCCATGTAGCCAATAGATGGTGTGTCTGACTTGCTCATGCTAACCCAGTTCTAGTGACCTCCACGATCAAGTTCCTATTTACCACCTCCTCACGCACGCACATCCCTTCTTTATCCTGCAGGTATTAATGTAGGCTGGGACGCGACACGAAGCATGGGGAGAGGGCAGTGACTGTGACAGGTGTCTGCGTTCACCAATCCCAGAAATCTAGCGGGAAGACTCTTCAGCCTATAGCAGGGGGCTTGAGGGAGACCTCAGGGCTCTCTGGGCCCCTGATGAGACCACCTCTCCCCCAGCCCCACTGCCCACGTTCCCTGTCCCTCCTGCTAACTGTATGGAGGGGGATTCTGTGCAGAATAGAACACCCACCACCTCCCCCACCACCTTCCATCCTGCTTTCATTGCCTTCCTTGCCCCCCTGGGTCAGCTGTCACCTCCCAGAGACTTATTCCCACGCGGCTCTGTGCACCTGCTAATCCACCGCATCCTCTTCCCCCTCCCTGACCCCTCCTTCCCTGCCACTGTGCCCCCGGAGCAGGTGTTCGTCAGCAAAGCCTTGATCCTCAACCTTTTCTCTCAGTGTCCCTGTTAGCCTCTCTCACTCACTAAGGGAAACTAAGGGTTCTGCTTCCACAACAGCCCTCCTCATTCTCCCTCACCACCTACACCACAAGAAAAGTCAAACCTCGTAGCTACTCTCAGACCAGTTTTCTTCCCTTTCCCTAAAAATTCCCAGCCCCCTTGGAGCCAGGGCCGTCCTGATCCAGCTGTCCTTATTGCGGTCCTGTGCTTACCCTGCTCCGCCCTTGCGCTCCCCCCACTCACTGCCCAGGACAGCGAGACGTGTCCCCCCTCTCTGCTTCCCCTCCCATCGCTGGTAGACAACCCACCCAAGCCTTGGTTTTCCCACTGCCCCACCGCCTCACTCCCTGCCATCATTCCCCTCTGCTCAGCCCAGCCGCACAATCTGCTTCTGTTCTCAGATCCACCGTCTTCTGGATCTCTTCCTCCTCCACCAGGCGCCTTCTCCTGTGCTCCTGGGAGCTCCCTGCGTTCCCAAGAGTCAGAGGCCCTGTTAAGAACAGAAATCTGTTCGGTCTGCTGGTTCTCTGCCTGCCCTCCCCCTGCCCCTCGTGTCATCTGTCACTCTGCTGTGTTTTTATGGCTCATCTCAGAGATTCATCCTTGACATGTATCTTAAAGTCTCGTCCTTCTTTCCTTCCCTCATCCTCTCATGTAACCTCAAACCTGTTTAAATCTACCATGCCATCCTGGCCGACTTGTCCTCCTGTGGCTGGGGGGAAACATTCAACTCTACCTGCCGGTCTTACTGTGAACATCCCCCTGGCGATCTCTAGTGGACTTCCGGCAGTCAGGCTGTTACTTTCTTGGGTAAATCACTCCTCCAGTCTCCTGTAGCTGCGTCCACACTGCTTGCTCCCCTCTTACTTCCGTTCTGTGGTCCTAACGGGGACTTTGTCTCTTACTCCATAGAGAAAACAGAAGCAATCGGAAGTTTTCCATCCAGTTTGCCAGTGTCCCTGGACCCGTACCACAAACTCTCCTGCCTCGCGCTGCACTGGGTGAACGTCCCCTCCAGAGTCACTCTCCCTCTGAAGACTGATCCCACCCCTCTTCCTGTGGAGGCCTTCCTTCTGCAATGATCTCTTCTCTTCCAGATCACTTCTCTCCCTTCTACCAGATTGACCTCATCAGCATACAAATGTGATAGTGTATATCTTTTTTTGAGTTTTATTTATTTATTTATTTTGAGAGAGAGAGAGAGAGAGAGAGAGAGAGAATGAGAATCCCAGACAGGCTTCACACTAGCAGCGCTCAGCACGACTTGAGGCTCAAACTCATGAAACATGAGATCATGACCTGAGCTGAAACCAAGAGTCAGATGCTTAACTGACTGAGCTACCCAGGTGCCCTGATATTGTCCATCTTAAAAAGCTAAAAAAAAACAAGAAAGCTTTCTTTCTCTAGTTTCCCTTGCAGCATCAGGCCTATTTCTCTGCCCCTCTTCTTAGCTGCTATTCCTCATGGAGATGCCTGGACTCGGTCGCCAGTTTCCCCCTTCACTTTCCTTCTTGAAACAATGTCTGCGTATCCTGTCACATAAAACTTTTGTAGTTAACATCATTTCTCTGTGTTCACATCATCTCTCTGTTCTCTGTTCACATCATGTCTTATGTTTTTTGTTTACATCATCTCCGTGTTCCACGGTCACATTGTCTCTGTGTTCCGTGGTCACATCATCTCCGTGTTCCGTGGTCACATCATCTCCGTGTTCCGTGGTCACGTCATCTCCGTGTTCCGTGGTCACATCATCTCCGTGTTCCTTGGTCATATCATCTCGGTGTTCTGTGGTCATCTCGGTGTTCCGTGGTCACATCATCTCCGTGTTCCGTGGTCACATCATCTCCGTGTTCCGTGGTCACATCATCTCGGTGTTCCGTGGTCACATCATCTCCGTGTTCCATGGTCACATCATCTCCGTGTTCCGTGGTCACATCATCTCCGTGTTCTGTGTTCACATCATCTCTGTGTTTTGTGGTCACATCCATCATCTCTGTGTCCCATGGTCACATCATCTCTGTGTTCCATGGTCACTTCATCCCTATGTTTAGTCACATCGTTTAAAATCTCAAGCCCTATGTACGTGACCCAGCAGATTTGACCAAATTGATCATTATCTTCCTTCTTATAGCAATTTATTCTTTTTGCTTCAGATTCTTTGACCTTACTACCTTCCCATCGTGATAGGCTTTGCCAGATTCTCTTGGTGAGGTACCTGAGTGTTCTGGGGCCAGCTCCTCAGCTGGCTTCTCATCTCATGTTGACTCTGTGAAGCGTCCACCAAATTCCACTGTTTTAAACACCATCTTCACATTACAACTAGACCCACCCTCTTCCCTGACCTCAAGACTTGGATGTTTAATGAGATAGCTGTCCTGACCATGTGGTTACAAAATAGGTATTATAAATTTACCACGACAGAATCAGAAGTCCTAATCTCTGTCCCCACTAGCACTTTCCATCGTAACATGCTTGTCCCCCTGCGTTCTCCAACTCAGTAGTGAGCATCCACCTTGGATTCATCCTTGGTTCTTCTCTCTGTCATTTTATCAGTGACCTTAGAGTCTCTTCCTTCAATATCACGTGAATCCAACTGCTTCTCACTAACTCCATCCCTACCACCTTGGAGCGTGTTACCTACTTCTTGCCTGGAGAGGTGCAGTAGCTTGCTAAGTCATCTTTGTCATTCATAACTTGGTCTCCCATAGTCTCTTCTGTTCAGCTGGGGGAAGAAGAAGAGAAGGAATTCAGGGCCTCTCTTTGGAGAAATTCCTGGAGAGCACCATACAGTGCCCTCCTTCAGGAAGCGAAATTACCTGACCACATCCAGCTGCAGGGGAGGGTGGAGAGTGTCGTCTTTGTTCTGCCTGGCCATATTCCTAGTTAAAATCAGGGGTCCTATTACTGTGGGTAAAGGGGAAGTGGACCGTGGGGGGATGAATAGCAATCTCTAGCCTAGAAAACCTCTCTGAATTTGCCTTTCAAGTGATCTACGAAGAGAGAGTTCAAGTTGGCTGGTCGGACAGTTGGGGAACAAGCAATCAAGGCAGAGGGGCCAGCACATAAGGACGTTCCTGAGATGAGATCACAAACGTATGGGTCATTGAGCAACAGAAGGAGTCCCACACAGCCGGGTCGTTCTAAAGCACCAAGCGGGACGGCCACACAGACATTTTGCTGATGGCCAAGTTGTTCCAAGCAATTTAGCATACATCCTTTAATATTGTTTTATGATATATTTTGCAGAATGGTATAACAAGTGAAATGCTCAAAATAAATTAGCCAATAATCCTGAATGGTATGTTGACCCTATGGAAGCTATACCTAAGACCCAGCCATACGGTGTAGTTGAAAGATGTAGGGCTTTGAAATCCTGCCTCTCCAGGCTCATAATGCCTCTTTCCCAGCTGTGTCAGCCTCTCTGAACCTCTGTTTCTTCGTCTATATGGTGGTGATAGATCATGGGCAGTGTCTCAGCATTTTCCAGGGTGATGCAAAGTCAACAGCAAAAGGAGGGGGGAAAAAAGGATGGCAAGAGGAAAGAAGGAAGACAGAAGTATTTAAAACTGAAGGTACAGGATGCTGGATACGGGAGGCAGACACATTTTCTTCCCCGTAAACAATCCTAGTGTTTTAGTTTTGCTTCTAACAAACTTGAATGAAACAGAAAAGAAAGCTGTAACCACCAGATGTCCCTATCTCTGCACCAATGCCACTTTTTGGTATGTAATTTACCTTAGGATTCGCACATTTCAACAATGTAAGCAAGTAATTTATGCATATATCGTAGGTTTCTGTTGAGATTTTTGAATAACGTGGACATTTTGTTGTCCACCTACCAAAATTAGTTTGTCATCGGAGATTAGTATATAATTATTATCAAGTTTACTTTTGATAAAGGGATGGGTTACCTACACAGTATTGCTAAAGACATCTTTTTTTTTTCTTCCCACGAATGGATTGTTCCTTAGACTTGACTTCTCCTTGAAAGAGGATGAAAAACATAACCAGATCATCCTGGACCTTGCCGTCTATAGGTAAAGAATTTTATTATGGGTTTACTTAATGGCTCCTCTGGTTCCATTCTCAGTGCCATCTCTTGAGTCCTTAAGTGTTTTGTAATGGAATTTGGTTTGCCAGATGAAGAAGGTTTGTTTTGTTTTTTAAGACTGAGAACTTACTGTAATTTTCAAAAGCATGAAAATGAAAACAAAGGCAGAAGTAAATAAACCAAAAATCCTAGGGCTATGAACTTCGGACTATCTGTTTCTAAGGCAGAGTTTAGTCATTTACTTTTAATGTTTCAAATTTTATTTGGTGAGAGAGAGCACATGAGCTGGGGGAAAGGGACAGAGAGATGGGAGAGAGAGAATCCCAGGCAGGCTCCATGCTCAGCCCATGACTTTGGGAACATAACCTGAGCTGAAACCCAGAATCAGAAGCTCAACCGCCTGAACCACCCCGGTGCCCCTACGGCGGAGTTAACGTAATTGTCAGAGCTCTGCTGTTTCCTAACACTGATACCACAGGCCCCCGGCTTTCACTTCGGCCACTGTACTTTTAGATTTCTCCCTGTTTTTCCAAAACCCCCTGATGTGACAGTAGGCACCCAGTGGTGGGTGGCGGCCCCCACCTTCCAGTCCCGTCTTTGAGACCCAGGGGAACACCCTGCAGCCTCTTTATCTCGAGCAGACACTTTTCCCCCTGGCTTTGTCCCAGCCTCATTTCTTTAGGATTTTAGGTTTCGGCTCATTCTCCTTCAGGCCTCTGACTTCAGGGTCCACATACAGGGTCTTTCCGCTTCTCCAGCCCTTTCAGACGCACTGGTGACTCAGGACTTCACACCCATGTGTCCCTCAGCCTGCACCACTCTCATCCTGGGTGTCCATGTGACCGTGGGCCTCTGGTCAATCGTCACGTTAGGTAGAGGCCTCTCTGCCCCCCATCCGGTATAAAACAGTGCCTACCCCGCCCCAGCACTTCCTACCGCCTCCCCATGCTTTTGGATTTCCACCTGACAAACTAGAAATTTCCTTGCATTTTCAAAAATGTGTGGTCATGACAGGGACTGTGTTTGGCCTTCCTTACGTCTGCAGCACCTGCAACAGTGCCCGGCACGTGTGAGTGCAGGGATGAATGAGTGCCTGAGTGAGTGAATGAATGAATACCAGTAATGGGAGCCAGTGAGCATTCACACACATGAATTATAATACAGTCCCTTCTCTTCTTAAGGCCTGTTTTGCGTGCTCTATCTTATCTGATCTTCCAGTATCCCAGTGAAGGAAGAGGGATTGTTATCCTGAAATTTCTCCGAAAGAGAGTCAATTTTCAGAGAGTGAGTCTTGTCAGAGTAATTTCAGTAACCAGAGGGGCCAGAACGTGTACTCACAGGCCATGTCCCACTTTGCTTAATTGAGATAAAGTACACATAACTTAGAAGTCGCCATTTCGGCCATCGTGAGTGTCCGATGCAGGGACATGTGGTAACTCCACCATGCTGTGCAGCCCTGCCACCGCTGAACTCCAGGACACCCTGGTCCTTGCAGAATGGAAGTAGTCATTCCTCATTTCCCCTGCCCTGGAGACCATGAGTCTGCTGTCTGTCCCTGTAGATTTGCCGATTCTCGATCCTTCACATAAACAGGGTCATTTGTGGTCTTGTGTCTGGCTCCTTCCATGTAGTGTAACATCTTCAGGGCTCATCTGTGTTGTAGTGAGGATTAGAACTCCCTTCCTCTTAGTGGTTGGGTAATAGTCCATCATATGCATGGACCGCATTTCTGTTCATCCATTCGCGGGTCGAAGCCCTGTGGGTTGCTCCACCTTCGGCTCTCGTGAGGAAGGGCTGGTCCTTCGTGTGCTCCTTCCTCCTCGTGACAAGATGCCCCGTTACACCTCCTGTTAATTCTCCCACCCACGTGCCGCCAGCCCACCTTCCTTTCAGGAGCATCCAGATCTCGTCCAGGTGATTTCGTGTCCTCTGTCACTGCCACAACCCAGGCTCCTGTGTTTCATTAAATACTCAGTTTTAGGGTGCCTGGGCGGCTCAGTCGGTTGAGCATCTGACTTCAGCTCAGGTCATGATCTCATGGTTTGTGGGTTCAAGCCCCGCATCAGGCTCTGTGCTGACAGCTAGCTCAGAGCCTGGAGCCTGTCTTCCAATTCTGTGTCTCCTTCTCTCTCTGGCCCTCCCTGGCTTGCACTGTCTCTCTCTCTCTCTCTCTCTCAGAAATAAATAAAACATTAAAACAATGTTAACACTCAGTTTCATCCCTTTAGTTCTGTCCATTTTTTGGCCCTATTCCTGTAGTATAATGAATGTGAGCCCCTTTCTCTGTGTAGCTCTCTTGGCTTCTTCAAGTTCAGTCCTTGAATGAAGACTTCCCTCAGGTCTCTATCATGCACTTTTTCAAGGAGTAGTGCTATTTCTCCTGTCTAGGTAGCAAAATCCTTCCCTTCCCATGATTCTGCCTGAATGAATGGCACTAAGACTCCTTGTGATCTTTAGCGGCATGTGGATGTATCTCTGAAAGTTCATTCATTCATTCATATATTCTTCCTGTCCTTAGCCAGCAAATACCTATAGACTACCTCCTATGTACCAGGCACGGGAGGCTGTAACTGGCACATTCTAAATACAGTCTCTGCTCTCCTAGAGCTTACGACCCTATGGGCGAGAAGGAAGACAGGCATCTAATAAGTAACCACAAGGGGAAAAGGGTGCTGTGTGGGGAGGGCCAGAGTTCAGCGGTGGCGCCCTGTGGCGCCTGCAGTCCCGTGGTCCGTGGTGTAGGGGCTGCTCAGGGAAGATGCTGACCTGAGCACGGACAAATGCAGGATTAGAGGCGGTGAGCTCTGCAGAGAACCAGCAGAAGGCGGTTTTTGGCAGAAGCGAACAACTCACATGAGGACCTTGCAGGTGAGGGTGAATGAATGTTTCGGAGGCCCCACGCATGAACAGGGAGATGTGATGGTAGTGCAGTGGCTGTTCAGTGAGGTTTGGGGAGACCTTGCCTACCCTTTTTATTGTTACAGAATTTTTATTAAATGAAAGGCAACGCTGCATTGCTGACGCCAGCTCTGGGCCAGGCACCGTGCGTGTCCTCCCTGCAACCTCAGCGGGCGCACGCTTCACATCCTTATTTTACAGATGAGGAAACAGGCTGAGAGCCGTTCAGGAATGTGGTCCAAGGTCGCAGAGCATGAGGGGGTGGGGTCAGCTCCGCACAGCGTGTGTGACGGAGCCTGTGCCTGCGGCGCTGGTGTTCTCCTTAATGTCCGTTATTCCTGAATCCTCACTGTGTTCCCTGATGTTCACACTCAATATTTTTTAAGTTATTACTTATCTTTGAGAGACAGAGAGCGTGAGCAGGGGAGGGGCAGAGAGAGAGAGGGAGACCAAGGATCCGCGCTTACAGCAGCAAGCCCGACGTGGGCCTTGAACTCACAAACCGTGAGCTCTTGACCCGAGCAGAAGTCAGCTGCCCAACCGACTGAGCCACCCAGGTGCCCCAACACCATCAATGTTGTTAAGTGTACAATTATACGGATGATTGTTTATCTAAACAAGGGAGATGAAGCCTAAATCTTTGATTTGTTCGTAAAGCCAAGGAGAACAATTATCGGGCGATCCCAAGGGTCGTGCCGTAGATGGGAGGCTTTGCTTAATCAGCAGAAGGTACCTTCCAGGGAGAAGCAAAGCTGGTCTTGCCAGGGACACAGCATCGTGACAGCTGCCGAACAGCTGTGGGGACGGAAAGGGACTAAGGTGGCGGGAGCTGAGGACAGCAGGTCCCACGTGCACTAGACGCAGCTTTCCTGCCTACTCATGTCAGTCTTAGGGGCTTAAAATAAAATATTCATGAAAGAACATGGCAAGCTGGTTTTTTGCAAACCTCTGGTGTTTGAGGCCGCAGATATTTTTAGGTGAGGGGCAATCAATGCCAAGTGTACTTGTGGCTCTAAAAATGAAATTGCTGATATATCGAATTTCCTCTGGTTTAGGGATTAATATAAGACAAACTTCTCAAGACCTGTTCAGCAAGAAAATTGTAAACCTCTCATTTCAGACGGTTCTTTAAATGTTAGTTTTTATTTGCACTTGTTTAAGCTTCATGTTTGTGAAAATTCTAAGACTGGACATGTTTGATTTTGAAGGTATATGGACACCTCTTTAATCGATGTGGATGTGCAGCCAACCTATGTGCGGGTCATGGTCAAGGGGAAGGTGAGTAAACATAGTGGCTGTTACAGTTTCAAAGGCTAAGCCTCAAACCCGGCTAGGTGGCCTCAGAAATTGTTAGAGTAATATGAAAATAGGAAACAAGATGCCCAGTCAGAGTGCTACTTTTTAGACATATGACTTTTAAATTTTTTTTCTAATTTTTCTTTTTTTTTCAGTTTATTTTTGAGAGACAAAGAGAGACATTACAACCAGGGGAGGGTCAGAGAGAGAGGGAGACACAGAATCTGAAACAGGTTCCAGGCTCAGAGCCAATGGTCAGCACCGAGTTGAATGCGGGGCTTGAACCCACGAACCATGAGATCATGACCTGAGCCGAAATCAGACGCTTAACCAACTGAGCCACCCAGGCGCCCCTCTAATTTTTCTTAATGTTTATTTATTTTTGAGAGAGATCAAGCATGAGCAGGGGAGGGCCAGAGAGAGAAGGAGACGCAGAATCCGAAGCAGGCTCCAGGCTCTAAGCTGTCAGCACAGAGCCTGATATGGGCTTGAACTCACCAACGGTGAGATTATGACCTGAGCCTAAATCAGACACTTAACCAACTGAGCCACCCAGGTGCCCCTAGACACATGATGGTATACAGTGGGACTGGTATATGGTGGGAAGGGTTGTTGACCAACCACAGTATAACTAGATAAAATTAGTATTTTTTAAATCTTTTTTAAAATAATAGTTTATTGTCAAATTGGTTTCCATATAACACCCAGTATTCCTCCCCACAAGTGCCCTCCTCCATTACCATCACCCCCTTCCCCCTCTCCCCCTCCCCTTCAGCCTTCGGGTTGGTTTTCAGTATTCAATAGTCTCTTATGATTTGCGTCCCTCTCTCTCCCCAACTCTCTTTCCCCCTTCCCCTCCCTATGGTTCTGTCTATTGTGTTAGTACTGTTTCAAAGTTGATTAGATGGTTAGATATGTGGTAGCCAATGCTTGAAATCATATTTAAATTATATGCCCACTTTAGGGATGCCTGGGTGGCTCAGTCAGTTGAGTGTCCGACTTTGGCTCAGGTCATGGTCTCATAGCTTGTGGTTCGAGCCCTGCATTCAGCTCTGTGCTGACCACTAGCTCAGAGTCTGGAGCCTGCTTCGAATTCTGTGTCTCTTTTTCTCTCTGCCCCTCCCCTGTTCATGCTCTGTCTCTCAAAAATAAATAAAATGTCAAAAAAAATTTTTAATAGAAAAATAAATTATATGCCCACTTTAAATTGTCAATGATTTCATTCATAGTGATTGTAATTTTGTAATTTTTGAAATATTATTTTTTGCTGATTATGAGCATTCATCAGTATCCTACAAAGGCTTTAAAATGGAAATATGTTGATGGTTTATGAGAAGAAGTTTTATCCATAAATCCTTCCTTAGGAGTCATGTTAACATCAAGGACCAGTGACTATCTCACTATTTGTGATTGAAGACTGTTCTTTAGACCATCCATCCAAACGGGTGAAACAGTTCATGCATTTCACGCATAGCCCAGACTTGATCTTCTGTTTTACTAAGTCTCAGCACATTTTGTAAAATGGAGTGGTGACTCTTGAACTTGTGAGGAAGATGCCCCTTGAAGGAACCTTCTCACGGAACATGCGCTCATGCTCCGCGACACTTCCTGTTTGTTTCCAGCCATTCCAGCTCGTCCTTCCTGCCGAAGTGAAGCCGGACAGCAGCTCGGCCAAGCGATCTCAGACCACAGGGCACCTGGTGGTCTGCATGCCCAAGGTAGGCCTTGTCGCTTGGGTCGATTTCCAGCCTGGATGTGTTGGCTCCTGAAGGAACTGGACCTATCGCGGCTAATGATGGCTGCGTTTGGTCGAGGGAACTAGAAAATCTGCTTACCCCTGCTCAGGCAGGAGAACCAGGGCACATGAGAACAGAGCCAAGGTTGGGACCTGGGGTGGGGGTGGGGGTGCTCCCTGTCGCCACTCCTCCAGTTGTTCTCATTTCTGCAGCCCCCTCCCATGTCTGCAGCCAGAGTGGCGGTGGTGGTTGGGGTGCATAAGTCCCCGAGTCCTTCCGAGTGGGGCAGGTGCCATGAGCACGTCTATTTCTATTAGTGCTTTTACCAGAAAGAAGTGTAGGGAGGGCTCGGGCAGGGGAGGGTCAGGGTCTCTCCGATATGACTCACTTTCTTCCTGAGAGGAACACGCACTGCCACAGGACCACACGCTCTCCTGTCCTTCCTTTGCACAAAGATAGACAGAGAATCAGGGAGAGACACTGGGAGAGGAGCCCCCCACACTGTGGACCAGAAGCTCCTCTGACTAGTCAGGCCAGTTCAGCTACTGAACCCATCAAGTCTTAGCCTTGGGCAATGAAACCCATCTCTGGCCAAAGGGATAGAGTAGTGCTTTGTTTGGTTTCTATTATTTTGTATCTGGTTACTATTATCTCATCCCATGACCTGGGGTGGGGTCAGCTTTGCCCTCAGTCACTCAGGTTTCAAAGGGGCAGAGTAGATGAGCCCGTCAAACGGGGTTCTGACCTTGAGGAAAAGCAGGAGAATGGGGATGGAGTGTCTGCCCTGGAGAATAAACCGGATTAACCAGTCAGGTTTCTATAATAATTTGTTAATCCTTCATGTTCCCATAGCCAGAGTTGTAACAGATTGATTATGGGTGATCAATTATGTATTTTTACTCTGAGTCCATGAAAAAGCAAATACAATTTTCTGTCAGGCAGTAAAATGACAAACAGCCGTAAGAATCGTCTTGTCCTTGGTAAGTACAGCTACCTAGGGAAGGGCGTGTATGCTAATTAGCACAGCCTATAGGGAACTCTGAGGGAGAGAACCCCATCACCCCAGTCCTCTGATACACACAGTTGTGTGAGCTGTGATCAGCAATGTCCTTTTTTATTTTGAAACTTTCATTCGAACTGAAACACCAAAGATTAAGTAATAACTGTTACTTCCTGGAAGAAAATCAAGACCTGTGATTTATGCACCTTCGACAGGGTGCCAGGCCTCTGTCTCTGCTGTGAATCCTTCAAATACATGCAGCATTCTATTTCCATTATCCTTTTTGTTTTTACATCTGTCCAAATTTTTCATGTTAAATACACATGAAAAGTATAAAAAGTGGCTTATTAAAAAGCATTCTAGAAGAGCGTGTCCGAAGTTGAGATAATTTACAGAGAAGGACTCAGAATCGTTCTATTTGCTTCTCACTAATAAACTATGAATAACATTTGTCCTTTGAGGTATCTACTTTTAAGGTTTTAGACTATTGTGTTAAACTTCCATTGATGTGTGTTATCTGTTATTATTTCTTTTAAATTATTAATTAGTAAATTAATTCCTCTTAGCAATCCTTTATGTATCTCTATAATTAATACTTCAAAAAGGTAGATAATCAGTTGCATTCCCGTGTGTAGGAGGGCTCCCCTTTCTCCACATCCTCGCCAAAACCTTTTATTTCCTGTGTTGTTGATTTCAGCCATTCTGACAGGTGTGAGGTCGTGTCTCACTGTGGTTTTGATTTCTGTTTCCCTGATGATCAGTGATTTGAGTCTCTTTTCATGTGTCTGTTGACCATCTGGATGTTTTCTTTGGAAAATATCTGTTCAGGTCTGCTGCCCATTTTTTAATTGGGTTATTTATTTTGGGGGTATTGAGTTTTATAAGTTTTTTTTAAAGTTTACTTATTTATTTTGAGAGACAGAGAGCAAGTGAGGGGGGTGCAGAGAGAGAGGGAGAGAGAATTCCAAACAGGCTCTGCACCACCAGCGCAGAGCCCGATGCTGGGTTCAAGCCCACGAACCGTGAGATCACGACATAAGCTGAAATCAAGAGTCCGACGCTTAACCAACTGAGCCATGCAGGCGCCCCTGATTGTTGAATCACTAAACTGTGCACCTGAAACTAAAGATAGTCCATGAAAACAGCCTTTGGAGAATAATTTCTTGCCCCAAATTAGTTGGCTTTCATTCAAGAATGAGATATTTGTAAGGACTCTAAAGTTCAAAGAACAAAATCTTTTTCTTAAACATCATCACAAGTTAAAAACCCAGAACCCTGACTTCACTTATGCTTACTGTTAACAGTGTGTATTACTGAAAACTGACATCTTCATAATTCCTCGTGATAGACACTTTTGAAATGCCAAACTACTGAGCTATTTATGTGTCCAGACCTCTAACTTACTGTGGAACGGACTGAGTCCGGCTGCATTATAGTTACTGAGGTGGCAACTTGGAATTGTAAAGTGTCTCGTAAAAGTCAGGTGGACGCTTAGATACAATTTTGATTCATTTGCAAAACAGTGTTGTCATTACTCATCATATTGATAACCTAGCACTTCTAGAAATCTCTAATGTGGCCCTTTAGTAGTTTTTAATATTGTGATACTCTGAATTAATGAAAAGAAGATCAGGTTTGATATTTGGTTCCCTTTTATGATAATATTTGTAAAGACCACTTTGACCAGCTGACCTGTTGATTGTGTCTGTGCTGTGATGAGTATATTATGTGTATTGGTGGAAATTCAAGGATGTATACAATTTCCAAGGACATAAAATTTGTAATTGAATCCACAAAATGCTATAATATTTCTTACTAGACACTTCAGCATTTTGTCATAGACGCCAAATTAACAATTTTCTCTTTCCTGACTCCTAAATGGGGCTGCGTCTTCGAAGACTGCATGCTTTTAGGCACATGTCATCAAGTCTACTCCCTGTCGCAGGGGTTGTGGCTAAATTTTCTGTCGCTGGCATGCCAGTGGGTGTCACGGCTCAGCTCCCCATTCCAAGAGGCTCTCCCTTCCTGCTGTCTGCAGCGCCAGATGCTTCCCCACATCCACCACTGAGTCTGTGTCCTGTGGGTAGATGTAGTTAATACCCAAATATCACAGTCCCTGGCGTGCTGCTAGACTTCCTGTCTTCATGCACCATCTTAGAACCTCACTCGTGGGCACCGCGCCTCCCAGATGGTGTGTCCCCTACTGTTCCTCTCCAGCGTGACTTCAAGGGTCAATGTCTTGGCTAGCAGGGATGGGTGCAGTCATGGGTGAAGACGGACTCTGGCTCGGCCAGTGGAAGACCCACTGCCCCGATGATGGCACAGGAGAAGGAAACATTCTGTTTCATGAGGTTTTTCTCAGTCCTGTTCCACCGGTTAGTGGCATTTTTTCCTAGCTTCTGGCACTGTTCCGTTCACTCGCCTTAGCTTCGGGGAGCGATAGAGAGACTCTCAGTTCCAGTGTGTAGACTTCTATTAATTAGATGTGTCCAGGCAAGGAACATGGTCCCTTGGTGTCCTCTATCAAACCCAGTCTTTTGTGGAGCAGAGTTGGTCATTCCTTTCTCAACACAGCAGCCAGAATGATCGTTTTATAACATATGTAAGTCAGTCCACATCCCATTTCCCATTGCATTCAGAGAGAAGGGCCAACAGCCCGACATCTTGCCCCGTCATCATCCCTCTGAGATCATCGCTACCACTGTACCTTCCCGTCACTCCCGCCACGCTGGCTTTCCTGTTGTTTTACAATCAGGACACGCATACTTCTACCCCAGGACCCTTGGACTTAGTGTCCCAGCTGTTGGAATGCTCTTCCCCCGGATACCCTCACGGTTTGCTCTCTCAGCTTTTCCACGTTTCTATTCAGGTGTCCTCTTGTCCACGGGTCTTTCTGAGCCCCATGTCTAGAGAGCATCTTCTCCTGTAGCCTAGCATTCACTATCCCTCCTGCTGCTATATATTCTTTATAGACTCTATCACGACCCAACAGCCTATATATTTGTTTATTTCTTTGTCTATCTCCCTCAGCAAGAATTTAAGCTCTATGAGAACAGGGATTTTTGCCTGTTCTTGTCAGTACTCTGTCACTGGCGCCTAGAACAGAGCCTGGCAAAGAGAAGGTGTTAAAATACATTTAGTGGGGCACCTGGTGGTCCAGTCAGTTAAGCATCCAACTTCAGCTCAGGTCATGATCTCATGGTTTGTGAGTTCGAGCCCCACACTTGGCTCTGTGCTGACAGCTCAGAGCCTGGAGCCTGCTTCCGATTCTGTGTCTCCCTCTCTCTGCCCCTCCTGCCCCTCAAAAATAAGTAAACATTAAAAAATTTTAATTAAAAATAGATAAAATACATTTAGTATTGGAACGTGAAATCTCCTCCCTAATTATTCTTTCCCCCAACCATTTCCCTATTATCTTTCCATGCAGGTAAAATAGTTTTATCTAATTCTGCCTCCAAAAATGCTGTTGGAATTTTTGTTGTCATTGCCATTGAGAAGCGGGGGAAATGATTAAAGAAGGGGCTCTGGGGCCCGAGAATCCAGTTTAAACCCTGGTAATTCTCCTCAGCAGTTGTATGGCCTTGGGCAAATGCTTAATCCTTCTGTGCCTCAGATTCCCCATCCATAAAATGACATTAATAACAATCCATATCACAAAAGGCTATTGTGAGGATCACATAAATGAATGTATGTCGCTTTGTGTGTGTTACAAGAGTGTGGGACGTCATACTCACGGCATTTCTGTTCACTGTTCATTCATGTGATTCGTTGTTCCCAGTGATTAATATCGTCCCATTCATGAACAGCATTCTTTCCTCTAGTAATCAACATTTTTTATGATTGATACTGCATTGAATTTATAAAGTGTTATGGGAATAGATTAATATATTTACATAATCAAAACCATATTTTCCATAATGTATGTTTTTCCACTTATTATTCATGTCACTTAGAAGTTTGTTTGTTTGTTTTTTGGTTTTTGGTTTGGTTTGGTTTGGGTTTGTTTGCTGTTGTTCTCTCCACAGCTACATATTTACTGAGGTTTGTTTTTAGGCCCCATACATATGATTTTAATCCGATTTTATGTGGAATTATTTCCCATCACCTCGCCGAAGTTTATGCTTCGCCTTCAGTCTGTTTTCTTAAATGGGTGGTCAGACCAAGTTACATGTGCCTAAACAAACCACAGTCAGCCTGGGAATATTTGGAATATGATCTCATTACAGTCCAGCTTAACAAGATTTAACAGAAATTTTGTGTTCACTGAGAAGCTTGCTTCAAGTCATTAAATTAAACTCCCATCTAGATTCTCAACTGACAAGTTACAGGAACACTCCAAGCGACGCCTCATGATCTCCTCCGGGCGTTCTTTCCCAATAATTAACTGAGATTACGGAAGCCGCTTTCTCAGCCCGACAGCAGATCATATTTACGCTTCAGTTGGTGAACGTCTTGCTGGAATCTGCTGTACTGAGCACTGGAGGTGAAGGTCACGTATTAAGGTGAACACTACAGACCATGACCCTAAAACACATGATCCCCAGACTCCCTTCTCTTTATTAGCTGGGCACGTATTTCTCAGCACTTTCTCGCTACTCAGATACACGTGTGATATACCCAACCTAAACTCACTTTTATCCTCTGATTATTAATTTCCAGTGGCTCTATAGTGAAGGCCTCTATGCGTGCGTCAGATCCCGTTACCACCGGCTCTTGAAAGACCTTTTTTCTCTTTGACAATTTTCTCTTCTCTCTAGAGAGAAGAATGGAATTTCCCCATTCTTTTTTTTTTTTTCTAAATGTTTATTTAATCTTGAGAGAGAGGCAGAGGATGAGTTGGGGAGGGGCAGAGAGAGAGGGAGGCACAGAATCTGAAGCAGACTCCAGGCTCCAAGCTGTCAGCATAGAGCCCGATACAGGACTCAAACCCACAAATTATGAGATCGTGACCTGAGTTGAAGTCAGGCACTCAACCGACTGAGCCACCCAGGCACCCCTGAATTTCCCCTTTCTGCATCGGACATTAGAAAACATGCTAAAATATCTTCCTTCTTTAAAACAAACCAGCACAAAATAAAGCCATGTGCCTCTAGGAGCGCCCTCATCTGCTTTACAGCAGAACTCACAGAACAGACACCCATATTTGCTCTTTAATTCTTTCCACGTAAAGCCTAAAACCAACCCCAAGTAGGTATTCACACCCCCACCTCCCGTCCGTGAAACATCTCTGTGAGGTCTCCAGTCACCTCCATGTTACTAAACCCAGCAGTCATCTTCTGATTTGCCCTTTCAGAAGCGTTTTACACCATGATCGGTCCCTGCATGTGTCAACACTTGTTGACTTGGCATGAGATATACACCACTTTCACTCGCTTCTCTTCCTGCATCACCAGAGCCTCCTGCTCACTGGGTGTCTTCTGTGAGGCTGCTGCTTTGCTGGCCCCTTCCCATGCCCTGGCCTCAGAAAGCTGGCATGGCGGCCATTCAGTTCTGGGACCCCTTCTCTTCCGTATGTGTTCTCGTTTTCCCTGTTAGTCTCACCTCATCTCATGGCTCTGACATCTAGAGCTACATCATCTGCTGATTGCCAGCAAGGTCATTAGGGGCAATACTCATGCTGAGCAAAACTTAGGAAGGCAGACTACATATTTTAAGCACCTTAATAATATCAACACCCAATATGATAGTGAACAGTTACCATCCACTGATGCAGAAGGGATGGCTTTCAGTGGCCACACAGGAGTGAGAAGAAAAAAGTGCAAGTCCATGGGTGGGGACTCTAGTAAGCCACGCCCACTCTGAGAGGGGACACTGATGGACTGTAACCTATGAGTAAGGTGAATAAGAAGCCAGCCAATGCTCAGAAGGTCTAGCAGCCTGTCTCAATGGCTATCGAAATGGCCGTAACTGAGCCTTGAACTTGAGTGAAGGTAGTCTCAGATGAGTACCATGCCTGTGTATATGCATACATATTTAAACTACATACAGACACACATGGATATGTAGGTATAGATGATATAGATAGATATGTATGTTTTAAATAACTACCGAGCACACACTCAGAGATACATGAGGCACACGGAGACATGACTGGGACCCTGTAGAAACGCCGCCAGCGTTTTGGAATCTGGTTTTGCCAGGTTGCTGCTCTTCCTCCTTGCCGGGAACCTTGGGAGAACCACAGTTATTGTAGCTATTAAATTGTGAGACACAGATTGTAAAGCACTGTTTTAATTTGAGGTCTCCCCGAAGAGGAACCTAATGTAGGGAAACGAGTGCGGCAGTTTACTCGAGTGGGAAGGGACTGCTGGTCAGGAAGTAGGGAAGGGAAGGTAGCCAGCAGAGAGTGCTCTATTAAGCCAGCTCCCCCAGGGGGAGAGCTCTAGGAGATACTGCAGAACCCCTCAGGATAGCTCCACGTATGGAGGGGGAGGAAGTTGGAGTAGGAATAAACCAGCACTGCAAACCCATGGCGAAGGCGGGGGAGCGAGGGGAAGGGGATGAGGATAAAGGCCCCCACAATTCCAAGCTACTGCTCACGAGAAAAACCATGATTTTTTTTTTTCATGTCAGTGGAGGCTGTCTCCCCCCGAGACTATCGCTAGCAGGACTGTAAAAGGATATTTTCTTTGCTTTTAAAAGCATCATTATCATCCTTGATGTTTCTCCTAACTTAATAAAGTCCCGTTTTCAATTTTAGGCTGTTGGGTGGAGATGATCAGCCATGGGGGACTGTCAGATGACATTGCATTAACAAGTATAAAAGACTTTTGGAGGAACTGCTTGATAGTTAGATTTATTCTACTTTGGTTTCAAAGCCATGTAGCTGTCTTATGCAACTGTCATATTGATTTTACATATAAATGTCAGTAATTGCACCTTCTAACATTTTCCTCAGACTACTTGGGTAACTTTGGGATCACAGCCAGTCTTCCTATCTTTCTTATTTTTCTGATCATTTTTCTAAAATTTAATTTTTGGGGGGGGCTAGGTATGAACTTGTTTGAGATGGATGATGCTTCAAAAATGTTTACTTTACATAGGTATTTTTATCTGTTCAAAGATTTTTAAATAGTATTCCTATGGTACTTTATATATTTTCTAATATGTGGGTTAGTGATCTTTCTTTAAATAGAAAAATAATCTTGTTTTCTTTAAAGAAATCTTTTTCATTAGACTCAGTGAATTACGTGCTTCTCTTTCAAAGTCCATCAGAGCACAGTCAAGAAAGGATGAAGTTATTAAAAAAAAATGACAATGAATTTGGGTGTATGTACGCTTCCTCTAATGCCAGAGGCAAATTGAAAACTATATCGATTCTGAAGTTTTATATTAATAATTTTCTCTTCTGGGACTCTGAATCTCGCATTTTTAAATGTTCAACGCCAGAATTATGGGTAACTAATAAACATAAACACCAGAAACATGTAACAACTTACAAGTGACCCAACTCCTCTGTAGTTGATGTAAGCTTGGTGTAAAATAACAGTCTGTTTCAGACAGAGGACTGGGCCTTCTTGCTGAGTCCTGTTCACTCAGTAACTGATTCAACTACCCCACCATCCAGATCAGGTAAATGGCTTACATCAGTGTAGGTTGGTCTCTAATGGACTGAGGCCATTTGGAAGCTTTATGAGACATTTTTAGAAATCACTTATGAGGAATAGGGGAAGACACTGCATGTGTATACTTAAGCAGATGGTGGTAGAGAAAAGACATGCTACACCCATTAATAAGTTATATGAAAGTTATTTGTATCAGATGAGAGAATTATTTAGCAAGCATGGAAGTAAGGCGCTAGAACTCAAAAACTTTCTGCCAAATTATGAAAAACTTTAGACAATCAATGAATTATTAATCGACCAATTAAAATAGTCAATTCATCAGAGATTTATTAAGCACTTAGTGTGAATAAAGCACCATGTGAATTATTATGGGAGAGACAAAAAAAGCTGTGGGTCTCTTAGGGCCTTCTTCCGTCTCCTCCTCCCTGTTGAACCCACTGACTGTGACCTCCTGAAGACCCAGATCTGCCTTCACCTCACATTCTAAGTCTCAGTTTCAAAAAGGCACAGATTCTTCTTAAGTAGCTTCTCTTCCCTTCTGCTTAAATGGAATTATGTTACTGGCTCAGAGATGAGTGTCATAGTTGTAACTGTGGGATCTGCCAAGGCTCCCCAAATGCCATTTCCTCCAATTAGACCCTGCACTAGCAGGCCCAGCATGCATGGAGCTACAGTTACCATAGAATTCCTGCCTCTTCCCCATTTGTAGACAGAAGAGACAAGAACAGGCATCTCTAGGGGTCTTTTCTATTAGTCCTACTAATTGCCATCCATCTATTCACCCATAGTCTATCCATCCATCCATCTACCCACCCTTCCACACATCCATCCATCCATCCACACATCCATCCACCTACCATTCTACACATCCATCCATCCATCCATCCACCCATCCACACATCCAATCACCCACTCTTCTACACATCCATCCATCCATCCACCCACCCTTCCACATATCCATCCATCCACACATCCATCCACCCAACGTTCTACACATCCATCCATCCATCCATCCATCCATCCATCCATCTACCCACCCTTCCATCCATCCATCCATCCACCCATCCACCCACCCGCCCATCCAGCCATCCAGCCAGCCATTCCATATATTTTAATAATCACCTACTGTGTGCTCTGGTAGGTTCTTGGAAATGCAAGTAAGATTTGTGCTGCATTAGGTCCCCTAGGGATATCTTCTTGCAGAACTAGGATTGAATCTCTTAAACCTCCTGCCATTTTGCTTGAACTGAAAACTTAAGGAGGGCTTCTCATTCCCCAGTCCCCAGCACCCCCCACCATTAACACTCTGCTGCTGAGCCACTCTCATCCTCTTCAACTACGTCAGTCACCGTATAGGAATCGTTGTCATTGTTTTGCATAAAGTTTCAAAATGAGTCAAGAAGTTATTTTCCTTGGAAGAAGTAGTGAAGGGAGTGTATGGTTTTTAAAACTTGGATTAAAACATGAAAATAGCAAAATTGGGAGTGGGTAGAACAAACATATGAACACTTTCATAACCACCAAATAGATACCATTAACTTTTTTTTTTTTTTTTGAGTATAGTTAGTTTTAGGAGTGCAACTTCGTGATTGGACAAGTTCATACACTATGCTGGGTTCGCACAGGTGTGGCCACCATCTGTCCCATTAGTTATATCACTGATTACAGTATCGTTGACTGTATTCCCGTGCTGTGCCTTTCTCCCAAATTGGAAGCCTGTACCTCCTGCTCCCCTTCACCAGTTTTTCCCAATCGCCCACCCTGCTTCCCTCTGGTAACCTTAAATTTGTTCTCTATATTCCTAGGTCTGTTTCTGCTTTTTGTTTGTTTATTCATTTGTGGGTGTTTTTGGTTTTTGTTTTTTAAGATTCCACTTATGAGTGGAATCATATGGTATTTGTCTTTCTCAGTCTGACTTCTTTCACTTAGAATTATACCCTCCAGGCCTATCCATGTTATCTCAAATGGCCCAATCTCATTTTTTATGGCTATGTAATAGTCCAGTGTGTGTATACACCATATTTCCTTAACTGCGCATCTACTGATGGACACTTATGTTGTTTCTGTGTCTTGGCTAATGTAAATAACGCAGTGAACACAGGTGTGCATATCTTTGCAAGGTAGAGTTTTCATTTTCCCTGGGTAAGTAAATACCCAATAGTGAAATTATTGGCTCAAATGGCATTTCTATTTTTAATTTTTTGAGGAAATTTCATACTATTTTCCACAGTGACAGTATCGATTTGCATTCCCACCAACAATGCACGAGGGCTCTCTTTTCTCCATATATTCGCCAACTCTTGTTTCTTATCTTCTTGATTTTGACCATTCTGACAGGTGTGAGGTGATATCTCATTGTGGTTTTGATTTGTATTTCCCTGATGATCGGTGATGTTGAGCATCGTTTCATGTCTATATAGAAATGTCTACTCAGGTTCTGTGCCCATTTTTTTTCAGAGAGAGAGGGAGCACGCACACATCCAGTCATTCAGGGGCGGGGCATAGGATGAGAGAGAGTGAGAGAGAGACAGAGAGAGAGAGAATCTTAAGCAGACTCCACACCTGGAGTGTCAGTGCGGAACCTGACATGAGGATCTGTCTCATAACTGTGAGATCATGACCTGAGCAGAAATCAAGAGAAGGAGGCTTAACCAACTGAGCCACCCAGGCGCCCACCTCTGCCCATTTTTTAATTACATTGTTGGGTTTTGTGGTGTTGAGTTGTATGAATTCTTTATACTTTGGGGGTATTAACCCCTTACTGGGTATGTCATTTGTAAGTGTCATCTCCCATCCCATGGGCTGTCTTTTCGTTTTGTAGATGTTTCCCTTCACTGTGCAAACGCTTTTCACTTTGATGTAGTCCCATGATGATTTTTGCTTTTGTTCCCCTTGCCTTTGGAGACCTATCTAGAAAAGTGTTGCTATGACCAATAGAGAAGGCACTGCCTGTGTTTTGTTCTAGGATGTTTACGTTTTCAGGTCTCACATTTAGGTCTTAACAGTGCACTGTGTTCATGTTGAAATTCAATATAAACATTCTCAGGGAAAACTAGCAGAATTAAATTAAAATGTGTGAATTACAAAGCATCACAGAAAATAAATGTAAACAAAAGTCAATATAGTTAGTAGAAAGACACCAGGAGGGAAACATGAAATCAGAAAATTTGTAAGAAAGTAGCAGATATAAAATCCATTATGCTATCCAGCTCACAAGAACATGCCTGAAACTAGAAGACCTGGGAGAGACATAAACAAAAGAGTGAACAAAACTACCTGAAGTGAATGCAAGCAAAATTGAGAGTACGTATGACCCAATGAGTATCAGACACGACAGAATTTAAAGCAAAGAAACATAAAATGGAATAAGAGTTATTCTATAGTAATAAAAGTATTATGTAACATAAAGATCCAACTCACTGCCTCATATGCACAATCCTGATTGTACATTATTTAAGTACGTGAAGCACAATGTCTCATAAACGTAAAGACAGACAGCTCCACCGGGAGATTTATGACCCGTATCTGCCTTTGATCAATATGATCAACTAAGAGTAAGACCATTTCTTATTGGAACAATATAATTAATTGTAAAACTTCTTAATAGACCACACCCTATGAAAGCATCATTTTCCTTTCCAAAAGAAAAAATTTACAGAAATTATATTTAACTACTAGTCCCTAGAAATAATATTAAGTATAAAATATAGAGTGGACCACTCAATACAATTGGGAAATTCAAAATGCTGTCCTCAAGTGCTATTCAACCTCAAAGGGAATAAAAAATAGAGGTATTAATTGGAAAGTAAAAACTGTAAATGTTAGCAAACTGGATAGGCTTTAGAATCAAAGACACTTTTTTTTTTTTAATATTTATTTTTGAGAGACAGAGAGAGCACAAGCGGGGGAGGAGCAGAGAGAGAGAGAGGAAGACACAGAATCTGAAGCAGGCTCCAGGCTCTGAGCTGTCAGCACAGAGCCTGACATGGGGCTTGAACCCATAATCTGTGAGAGCATGACCTGAGCCAGAGTTGGGTGCTTAACCGACTGAGCCACCCAGGTGCCCCTAGAATCAAAGACACTTTATATGAACCTGCCAAATGACAAGCCGTCTGAATGGGTAAATCAGCCTGACTAATTTCACATCCTCAGATGAGCCCATAATTACTTTCTGCAGACCGGCTTCTCCCTCTCCTAGACAATGGCGCCGTCATATACTCAATCGTCCAAGTCAAAGATTAGAAGGCATCCTTGACTTAACCTCCTACCCCTGCCCCTTGGCAGCACTACTACCCAAGCATATCCTGAATTCAGTGACGTACCTCTGTCTCCCCTCCTCAGCCATGCCCAGCCAGCACCGCCTCCCTGCTGGACCATCTCCTATGGGCCTCTCCCTATTTCCCTGCTTCTGTTCTTTCCACCTTTCGATCCTTTCCCCATACAAAAGCATAAACCAGTGACCTTTTTAAAAACATAAACCAGATCATTTTATTCTGATGCTAAAACCCCCCAGTGGCTTTCCATAGCACACCCTGTAAATGTGGCTGGTGCAAAGAATACCATCCAGAAAATCCTTGAAGCTGTGGGGTCAGTGAGACTGTTTTCAAGACCTCCAGATCCAAAGAATCACCCAGAGACAGCTTGGTAGGAAACTAGACTCCAAGCCACTATCCTGAGGATTCTAATTAGATGTTGTGGAAGCGTGCGTTTTAACAAGTACCCTGAGGTGTGAGAAACATGGAGTAAAGCAGTAGAGGGTCTAATGAAAAATCAGGAAACACTTAAGTACTGAAAATGCATACAGGAAGTTTATGCAGGACTGTAGCTTACCGGAGTCATTCAACAAATGTATTACATGGGGAATAGCAGATCTGAGATGCCAAACAAGGGAGAGTAAGACCACCCCGAAACCCGAAACATCAGGTGGGTACGTCCCCTCCGGGACAGAGGGAGGAGGTGGCGGTGGTGGGAACCATGCATCAGGGTCACCTGGAAGAAACTAGAACGGCGGAGACCTCCTGGGAAGCCCCAGAGTAGATTCTACCGCTGCCCGAGTGAAGCCACTCACGCAGACAGGGATTGTGGGAGAGAGGCACCTGCAACCCCTTTCAGGGTCCTCCAGCTGCGCCCCCCCCCCACGGCCTCCCATTGGCCGTGCCCAGCTGGGAGCCATGTGACCCGGAACTCTCCAGAGCAGAGCGGGGAACAGATGGATACCCCTGCAAACAGGCTCGCTCCCCGTATTGTGAGTTTGGATGCCACATCACACCCTCATTACAACACCGCAGACCTAGCCTAAAGAGCACAAAAGTCAATTATTAATGTTAAATTCTTTTAAGGGAAAATCTCCACTTAACTTTCATCTTCTGCCACTCCGGGACAAGTCGTGAATAATGGATTGCGCTTCATGCAAATGATGCCCTCTAAGAGGAAGTGTGAGTGCTGGGGGGCAGGGGGGATCCTGGACTCAGAGCCCACAACCCACTTCACCTGGGACGGCGGGCAGCCAGAGGAATGTATACACATCTGTCGTGGACAGACAGACGGAAGCCCGGAAGAACAGATTTGTGAGCCACTAATTCACACGTGAAGTATATGTACAATAAATTTGACAACCAGTGCACAGATTTAGACAGTTTCCTAACAAGATTGCATGTTATTCGCATTTTCAGAGTGATGTTTGGGGTGAGGAGGAAGCACTTCAACTGTAATAGCAAAAAGGGGAACAAAAGTATATTTTTACCTAGTGACGAAAGAAATACTTTCTTTCAAAAGCCATCACACCGCTGGACTTAATATTTTTGTTAGCATCACACACTTGGGCTGATGAAAATAAGAGTACATTGAGAACATTGCTCTTTTCTGTTGAGTTGAGGAAAAAAGAAAAAAGCAACGTCTCCCATCGCCTCCTGCGCAAAGTCCAAGTCTAGGCACCTTAAAATAAAGTCTCTGAAGACCTGCCCTCTGACCTCTGCCTGGCGCTTCAGCCTTGTTTCCATCTATTTTCTGCCCAATATTCTGTGCTAGTTTATGTGGTCCTTTACCTTCCTGTCTTTGTTCAGGCTTGCTTTCTCTCCCTAGAATGTTCCTGTGTAGGGAATGTACCACTAATCTCCGGCTTCTGGCAAATTTATCGAAGTATTGTGGCCCTTGCCGCTGTCCGTCAGTCATCTCTAACACACTTCGTCCAAACGAGCAAGATGGTTCACGTTACGAGCCTCACTTCCTAGACGGAGAACGGTGCTGTGCCTGCCGTAGGGGCGCCGGGAGACCAGGTCACTGCTGCAGACCTCGGGGTCCTCTGCCGGGGAAATCAGGGCTCATCGGAAGTGTTTCACTTGCTGTGCATATAAATACTGGTGTCAAGATGAATTTTGGCGTTGATACGAACGTTGGTGTTAATATTTTTCTTAGTGCCAGTTCCTTAGTTCCTTCTAACTTTTAAACTTAAAAGAATCCTTGGAACTAAATTGGCTGAAAATATCTCTTAAAACTAAGAAACACATTTAGATTCTGGTGCACAGCAAATTCCGTGCGAAGAAAAGTTCCAGATTTGTGATGCTCTTTGCGTTTCCATAAACAGAGCATCGTTGAGGTTATTATGTGACAAAGAACAGTGTTAGAAGCGGGCGTTTTAAGACTCTAATGACGCATTTGCTCCCATTCTGGTTGGCGCGTTTACAACGTGAAACCACACGCAATTTGTACTTTTGGCTTAAGAGCTTTGTTCTTAAAAGTGACATTTTCATGATTTTTCACTGACATTGGCCTTGTTTAATGTACTTTAAATACTCAAAAAAGCTTTAAAAACGCCGAGGTGCCATTGCTCCCCAGGGACGGGTCTGAGATGCAGGGGAGCTGCAGGATGCCTGTGACCTCAGCCCACGCCCAGCGAGCCCCACAGCCGACAAGGTGCTTCAGAGTGGCCCTGAGTCAGGCCCGGGGAGCAGCCTGAGACCCCACAGTGAACAGAGAAAGCGGGACGCAGGCTCCGGGTCCTCATACTTCCGTGAGACTACCAGGTCCCAGGCACGTTAAGAAAGCAGCAGAGAGTTCCAGAACCGGAAAGGCCACCTAGTCACGGACCACCAAAGAATTAGGGCTAACTGGTATGGATGGACATTCTTCACCCCCAAGAAGAATTGGGAAGCCCACACGTGCATTCGGGGCTCATTTTAATCACATTCTCGACCCTCTGGCTTGAGCAGTTAAAATTACTTCAATTTAGGGGCGCCTGGGTGGCTCAGTCGGTTGAGCGTCCGGCTTCGGCTCAGGTCATGATCTCACGGTTCATGAGTTTGGGCTCCGTGTCGGGCTCTGTGCTGACAGCTCAGAGCCTGGACCCTGCTTCTGATTCTGTGTCTCCCTCTCTCTGCCCCTACCCTTCTCTCTCTCTCTCTCTCTCTCTCTCTCTCTCTCTCTCTCAAAAATAAACATTAAAAAATTACTTCAATTAAATAAAATCAAACCTTCAGCTCAGGTGCGCGAACCACATCTCAAATGTGCAGGAACCCCATGTCAGACAGCACAGAACACTTTCGTCATTGTGGAAGATTCTGGGGGACCGTATGCTCTGCACAGCCATGCAGCCACATCTCCCAGAGAGCCTGTCTCGCTCAGACTCTGCAGGAAGAAGGTGCCAGTTCTCATCAGCCTACGGCCTCTCTCTGCCCCCCTTGACTGGAGGTGTCTGTTTAGCCCCCGCACTTCTCTCCTTTCCTTCATGTTTGATATTAATATGGCTTAACAAGCCAGAACTGACTCAAGGGCAGCTGAAAAGTGTTTCCATCTCGTTGAGGATAGGCCAGGAAGGAGGGGGAAATATTTGAACTGACCACACTAGTTCAATTAAAGAAAAGGACGAGGGGCACCTGGGTGGCTCAGTCGGTTAAGCGTCTGACTTCAGTTCAGGTCATGATCTCATGGTTTACGGGTTCGAGCCTCGCACTGGGTTTTGTGCTGACCGCTCAGAGCCTGGAGCCTGCTTCAGATTCTGTGTCTCCCTCTCTCTCTGACCCTCCCCTGCTCATGGTGTCTCTCTCTGTCTCTCAAAAATAAATTAAAAAAACCCCAGAAAAACAAAAGGATGAAAACCAGTCATGTTAACATTCATACCTTACCAACACTAACATCCGAAAATACAGCATCAATCATTAGCCAGCAAGAAATGAGTGGAAAACAAAATAATGACATTAATATACTTTAAAACCTAGCAAATAAAACATCTTAGAATTAATTAGTCTCCTTCAAAAAAACAAAAGCACTTGTGTTTGCTGATAATAGAATCTGCCTCATTGGGCAAACCTTTCCGTGAGTCACCTCCTGTAATTATTCAGTGAACATCGCACGCTTAGCGCCAGTTGCTGATTCCCCCACAGTGTTCTCGTACAAGGTTTTGTTCTGCCGACTACCCCTCATTCATCTGTGGTCCTTGACTCTGTGGCCTTTTCGGTTCTGGAACTCTCTTTTTAAAATGTTTCGGAACGAACCCTTCCAGACTTGAAATTTAGTGTCTTCAGTACATGCAGTGTCCATTCCTTCCAGAGTCTCAGCAAAAGTCTGGCCATTGCACACAGCCTCTGTGGTACTTGAAGGTATTTTTCCTGGTCGGGTGTCCAGAACACGTGTCGAAATGTGTCATTTCTGCAGATCATTCCTTTCTGCATTGCACACGGCCCTCCCGTGGGGTCTGTGGGAAGGGAGAGGCAAGCCTGTGTGCGTGTGTAAGGGAGCCGAACTAAATCACACAAACACAGACGAGCTGTCAGATATGACAGATAAATAGACTCTGCACTATCTAAAACACCGGTTCTTGGGACGCCCTGGTGCCTCAGTCAGTGGAGCATCTGACTTCGGCTCAGGTCATGACCTCACGGTTCATGAGATGGACCCCTGCATCGGGCTTTGTGCTGACAGCATGGAACCTGCTTGGGATTCTCTCTCTTCCTCTCTGTAGCTACCCCCCTCCCCCGCCATAAATAAACTTTAAAAACGAAAAGAAGAAGTAGAAGAATTACAGAAGTTTTTATACCCAAAGGGGCCTTTGAGCTCATATCTAAATCCCTTCATTTTATGAAGGAAGGACCCGGGGGTTCAGTGTGCAAGGAAGGGCGGGATTTGAACCTGCAGCCTGGTCTGCTTTCCACTGCAGCACATGCCAGGTGGGGGTGGGGGAGGGGGCTGTTCAGAGGCGGTGTCTCAACCACATCTAAATCCCTACCCTCCTAAGCAGTGTCTGGCAGGTTGCCGGCTCTCAGAAGAAATGTGTTACATGAATTAATTCACCATATCCCCCCCTGCTTGGCCTTTGGCAAATGAAGGACAGCCTGGGGCTTGGCAAGGCAGACACAGTCTGTGACGTCCCTTTCTCACACCACATGCAGGGGCTTACAGCTAGACTCCTTCGTGGCGGACGTAGCAAAACTTCAAACCGTGTATATTTTTGAGGCTATGTCAGAGAATCACGTACCGCTCCGTGCGTGTTATGTTTCTATTTTAGGTAGACGGAATCATCGCGGGTTGGCAACAAACATCAGAGTCCAGGACGAGTCCCTCGGACGGCAGCAGGGAGCGCACCAACCAAAGGTACCACCTCCCCAGCCGTCAGGGGCTTTATTTTAGTTCTGCTCATTGTCATTTGGTGGCTAGAATGCACCTTCCCCAAAGCTACAATTATTTGACATTTACAGATGATTCGCCCTGTGAATGTTCTATTCCCAAAACTTAGACTCTTGATCCCTAAAAAACAAATCTGTAGGCATGCAGACCCCAGTTTCTTGTGACAATCACGATGAGGGCGGTGAGATCAGCACCAATGACCGTAACGTTCGTACGATCCTGTGTCCTTCACAACATTAACACACTCAATCCTCACCTTTTTATCCTTGGTTTGCAGCTGGGCAGGACGAGGGAGAGAAGTTCAGAAAGTCTGAAGGGCTTGGGACACCTGGGGGGCTCAGTCTGTTAAGCCTCTGACTTCGGCTCAAATCATGATCTCGTGATTTGTGGGTTCAAGCCCCACATCGGGCTCTGTGCTGACAGCTCAGATTCTGTGTCTCCCTCTCTCTCTCTGCTCCTCCCCTGCTCATGCTCTGTCTCTGTCTCTCCCCTTCTCTCTCTCCCTCTCTCTCTCTCTCTCCCTCTCTCTGTCTCTCTCTCTCTCGTTCAAAATTAAGTAAAGACTACAACAAAATGGGAATGTCTGAAGGTCAGGTAGCCTTGACACGTTGGGACGGCCCGGCTGATGCCGCTCACATTGCCCTGTTATGGCCCGTGTGTCACTTCGTAGACTGTAAAGCTCTCAGGGCTGCCAGGGCCAGGAGTCCCCATCATGGGCCCTCCTGTCCGCCTCCTGCTCCCAGATCATCTGCGAGCCTCCGAGCTTCTTCCACACCAGGCCCCTCCCCGCTCTGCGAACGCCCCTAGTGGCAGGAAGCCTGTCCTCCATTCCCAACTGAAGACCTCGCTGGGCCTCCTGAAAGCCCTCACAATGAAGCCAGGCACCCTGACCAGTAGCATCCCCTAAAGCCTTTGGGCCAAAGCTCCCCTTATTTCAGTTCTTCCTTCGAATGCACATCCTGGGCCTTTCGACTCTCCTTCCCCACATCATGACTTCCAGACTCTTCGCATCCAGATGGCAAGATCTATTTTGAACCAAGGCAAACTATCTTTGTGATACAAATGCATATGCTGAAATTATCATTATAAAAATACCTGAACAAGAGCTATCTTTATGTCTTGCATCATAGAAGCAGCCAGGCATTCATACATTCCAACTCAACTGTTTTGCGGACTTTTGAACATGGGTTTCATTTGAACAACGGGTATGGGTGTCAGATTCCTTCTCTGGGTTGCTGGTTTTGACCTTGGAGACCAACTCTCCTGTGTCCCAGATTAGTGTCATTTACAGAGACTCAAGGGCATTATGCTATTATGAATATTTATGGTCATAACTAACACCCAGGGGCAGCAACATGTGGAAGCAGTGTGAATCCAGTTTGTGAGGGGTCACAGGGATGGGCAGGCAGTGTGGAAGCTGGTGTTCAGACCCCAGGAGAATGACCATGGCAGTGATTACACGTGAGGACTGGAGATGTCTCAGCCCAGATCTTTATAGTAGTATGTCCTACAGTCTGTTGGCAAAGCCTCTCGTTTATTCTTTTTCTTTAAATTTTTTAATGTTATTTGGGGGGGCGGAGAGAGAGAGAGAGAGAGAGAACGAGTAGGGGAGGGGCAGAGGGAGATGGAGACAGAATCGGAAGCAAGCTCCAGGCTCTGAGCTGTCAGCACAGAGCTGGACAAGGGGCTTGAGCTCAGGAACCATGAGATCATGACCTGAGCCAAAGTTGGACGCCTGAGCCACCCAGGCGCCCCTCTTGTTCATTCTTGTTACGGAGAAGTAATCACCTTGCAGCCACACTTAACATGTCTATGTGAAGGTTGTTCGAGGGGCCCCTTAGTCATTGATGAGCTTGACCATCTGCACCACCTCAGCCTGTGGCTGGGGGATCCCATGCACGGAGAAGGCTGTAGGTGGGAATGAGGTCAGGCAGGCTGTCAGCTTGAGGGACAGGAAGACGGTAGATGCAGTGATACGCCAGGAGGGCCAGAATAGGCCCATCTGTCCTTTCGTAGCCAGAGCGGCCCTTTCCTTGTGCTGTGGACACAGTGACTGGAGGGGAAGGTGAGTGGAGTGAGGTTCTGTTCCTTGGGACTGGAGGAGATCATGTTTGGTGGGGAGGTCACCGATTCCGTGAACTCCCGTGGTCCCATGACACTGTATGATCAAGGAGGGACACATACCTCGCTCAGGATGGGTTTGCTGAGTGCCGACTGCCTCCTCTCTGCTACGTGACACTCTCCATCACCTACCTTTCATCTTCAAAGTAACCACAAGGGAAATTCTGTTATTCCTAATGCACCAAGGCTCAAAGAAATTAATTTTCCCAAGATCACAGAATAAAGCCATAATTATAAGTTTTGGTCCATTCTTTGACTTGCCTTCCTAGTCTCTTCAAGATGTCATTTTTTTAATCGACTTTCTTCTTTAGAGCAGCTTTAGACTCACAGAAAAATTGAATGAAAAGCACAGAAAATTTCCACATGTCCACTGCGCCCACTCACGCACAGTCTCCCCCATTATCCACACCCCCCACGAAGGTGACACATTTATTACAACTGGTAAACCTACATTGGCACATATTGTCATCACCCGAAGTTCAAGGTTGGTGTTGTGCGTCCTATGGACTTGGACAAATGTGTAAAGACGTGCGTCCACTGCCATAGTGTCCTACAGAGAAGTTTCACTGTCCTCAAAATACCTGGGCTTCACCCATTCATCCCTCTCTCCACACCCCCACCCCCGCAAGTACTGATCTTAATACTGTCTCAGTAGTTCCACCTTTTCCAAAATGTCACGGAGCCAGATCATACAGTCTGTAGCCTTTCCAGATTGGCTTCTTTCACTTAACAATACTCACTGAAGCTTCCTCCATGTCTTTTGTGACTTGAGGGCGCATTTCTTTTCAGAGATGAATAACACCCAATTATCTGGATGAGCCACAGTTTCTCTGTCCTTCGCCTCCTGAAGGACATCTCGGCTGCCTCCGGTTTTGGGCAATTCTGAATCAAGCGGCCATACACACTGTGTGAGTGTTTTGGGTGGACATAAGTTCCCACCTCCCGTGGGTAGATGCCAAGGAGGACAGTTGCTGGATGGCACGGTTAAAGGTATGTTTCATTATATAAGAAACTGCCAAGCCGTCCTCCAAAGTGGCGGCACCACGCTACATTCCCACCAGTGACGGAGGCAGGGGTCTCGTTGCTCTGAATGCACATGTTACCGTATCTCGTCGTCTGACGTTGCATCTCCCTGATGACAAATGGTCTGGAGCATCTTTTCATTCATGATTGCCATCTGCACGTCCTCCCTGATGAGGTATCTGGGAAGGTCACTGGCCCATCTTTGAATCACACCGTTTTCTTATTGTTACATTCAAAGAGGGTTTTTTGCTATGTTTTGGATAACAGCTGTTCATCAGATGGTTTTTTTTTTTTTTTGCAAGCGTTTTCTCCCAGTTTGTGACTCGTCTTGTCAGTCTCCCGAAATTGTCTTTCACGGAGCAGAAGTTGGTAGTTTTAACGAAATCCAGCTTTCTGCTCACTTCTCATGACTCGTGCCTTCACTGCTGTATCTCAGATGGCATCACCCATCCCCGGGGGCACTCGTCTCTTTTCCCAGGTTCACTTCTTGGAGTTTTGCACTTTTGCCTTTTGTGTTTCAGTCAGTGATCTGTTTTGAGTTACTTCGTGTAAAGGCTGCAAGGTTTATGTCTAAATTCACTCTAAATATACACATACTGTATTAGTCTTCTTAGGTGTGTGATATTTTGATGTTATCATAACTGTGTTTTTGTTGCTAGGGTATCGATTTGCAGTAGATTTCTGGCTGCCGTAAAATACTTACAACACCAAATTCACCGTCTCGAGTATTAGAAAGTGTACAACTCAGTGGCCCTTTGTATATTCACAGGATTTGTGTCACGACCTCTAGGAAAGTCACTTTTGTGTTTGATTTTGTACCCGGCAGCCTTGCCGATCTCTCTTATTATTTTATTCATTTGTTAGTTGTTTTGGATGTTTGTTCTCCCTACAGAGAATGAGGAATTTCCTTCTTCCTAATCCTGTACGTAATCCTGTGTCTTTCTCCTGCTTTCATGCAGAGGGAAAGGCACTGCGACAGTGTGGAGGGAGGTGACGGCAGCTGAATCTGTCTTCTTGCTGATCCCAGAGAAGTTCAATGCTAACCTGTCGAGTCTGAAATGTTTTCTTGGTTTCAGAACCCGGGGTTTCTTGTTTCTATCTGTGTTCTCGTTGCTTCTGCCGGTTCTCACGCAAAGGCCCCTTTTTCCTTGAGGAGTTGTTCATTTTTACTACAAGCTGTTCCGTTGCCGTCGAAGACAGTTTGGGGGCGTCTCAAGGGTGAAAAGTGGTCCGCTGGTGGGTGTTGGTCTGGGCATGGGGCAGCCCCTACCCAAGGGTGCTGCCAGTTTGGGACCACTTCACTCTGAATCCAAGATCGCTGGGTTTTGGTGCGCCTGGGTGGCTCAGTCTAACCGACTGAGCAAGTGTCTGACTTCAGCTCAGGTCATGATCTCACAGTCTGTGAGTTTGAGCCCCTTGTTGGGCTCTGTGCTGACAGCTCAGTGGCTGCTTTGAACTCTGTGTCTCCCTCTCTCTTTGCCCCTGCCCCCCTTATGCTCTGTCTCTCTCTCTCTCTCTCTCTAAAAAATAAATAAATATTTTTAAAATTTTAAACAAAAAAAGATCGCTGTTTTTTAACTGTGGCCAGTGTAAACCCATGGCAGCCTCGGCTGTGGTGACCACTCAGCCCTTCTCTGTCCTATGTCCTTCCCGGTGCCCGGGGAGGCAGGCACAGTGTTTTTACTGTTCATTTATTCTTCATTCTTGGAGAGTCCACCTGGCATGCTCAGGACCTTGACCCCTGTTCCCAGACTCCCCATGGCCAGCAAGACCAGACCACCACTTTAGGGGCTCAGCAAATGCCCTCAGGCCAAAGGTGGCTTCAGGGACCCACTTCCTCTCTGGTTCCTCCTTTGACTGAATCCTGCCCTCATGGTTCCTTAGTATCTTATCACACCTTTCCAGATCTCCCTTGGGTTTTCAGTGGGAGCTGAGAATCCTAGCCCACCACATTACCAGAAGAAAGTTCTTTCCTTATGTTCTTTAGTAGAAGGAATCCATCTTTGATGTGTTATGCCTAGTGAATTTAGACATTTTTTCTTGTTTTGCTGTCTTCCCCAGTGATGAAAATATTCATCTTGCCCACCAGGCATTCTACTAGACTCAAGAGGTTCTGGCTCTGATAGACAGGTGGTGGGTAAAACTGGCAATGGGCACCTACCCTTGGTTGCGTCAGGTGCCTGACATTAAGGGAGGAAACAGCAGGGGGGAAAGGCCCTCTCCTCTTTATTTTGGGATTCAAGTGATCATTAAGAGCTCCTGGCCTTATCAACTCCCTGTTTATTACCCGGAGATTCAGGACCAATTCAAGTTCTGCATGCAAATTATTCCTCCCAACATCTGAAGTGCAGGAGCCGTGGAGAACTGCATCTGGCTGAGTACACTCTTTATTACGAAGATCAGAAAATACAGCCTGAGAGATCTATGCCTAGAAGGGAGATGGGCTGCTTTCCTCAAAGTCAACATCATTATAATAGATGAATTTAGATATTTACTTATTTAAGCCATAGATATGATAGCTTTTTAAAAAAGAGCACAGTAATTAAAAGGTAGAGCTGTGTTTAATAATGACTGTCGTGTAGGTCTTTGAAAAGTATAATTGCCTACAGAGTTGATAGTGTACGATCTGGGTCTTCAGAAAATGTATACTTTATACTCTGTATATGTTACACTTTCCTTTGGTGGGTCTATGTGTATTCTGAGAAGGATTAGAAGCTCAAGTGTCCTCAAGGGCTAAGCACCTGATAGAAGTGAGGAGGGATGGGCCGTAGGAACAGAGGGTTCACACTTTCCAGAGAAAGTCGAACCCCCTTCCTCCCAATTCCTTGTATCTGCTGCCTAAATTTGGTCTGAGGACATCAGTGCAGGGATCCCGGATGAGACCGGCTGTGATTTCTCTTTAGGTCAGAGATAATTTCTCATTTAATGTCATGATTGCACCATAGTATAGTATTTTTTAAATTATTTAACAAGTATTCACAAATGCTATTTGCCAAAGATAGAAGATGAAAAAGACAATTGCTTCAAGAAAGTTGTTCTAATAGGGAACACAAATCGGTAACGAGATGATTACATGATAATGTGATAAATGTTCTATCTGAATTCTCTGCTGTGCTGTTAGATGGCACCAGGAAACGTCCTATTTGCACTGACCCTGGGTTTTCTGGTATCTCGAATTTAGGAGACACTTAAGGTATTCTGTTGAATGACTGGCTGGGTGACCAGTGCAGTGATTCCAAAATAATTTGGCTGAGTATCAGAATCACTGGAGGGTGGGGAGGTGAGTACTGGGCCCCATCCCTAGGCCTACAGATCAAAGTTGACAGGGAGGCAGCCCAGTGACCTGTATCATCTAGAATTTTCTAACGAGGGCAACATGGGAATCTTTCTTGCTCTGTTTCCACGTAGCTATTGCCGCGAGAACTGGGTGCCAACAGCAGGGGTGGGATCTGGTGGGGAAAACTGGTGGGCTGAGATTTCTAGGCACATGAACTTATATAAACGCCCCTGCAAAGGCACACAGGCTAAATTGTGTGAATCACGAGGAGGCTGATTAGCTACATTCGGGAGTAAGATCTGCCTACAGTGGATCTCCTTTTGACCCTGGTGGTGGGGTTGGCCTGCCGTAGCCTTTAAAGATTCTCAGGTGTGGGGTACCTGGCTGGCTCAGTCAGTAGAGCACGTGACGCTTGATCTTAGCCTCACTTTGGGTGAAGAGATTACCTAAAAATCTTAAAAAAAAAAAAAAAAAAGAGTCTCCCAGCCGACCCCCCCTCCAGCCTCCTTCGGACCAGCCCTTCTCTTCTCCCCGGGTCAGACTCCTGCTTCTACAAGGTTCTGAGCTCCTTGAAGCCCAGGACAACCTCTTACTGTTGTCCCCTTGCTCTAAGCTTCGCACTTGCCGATGTTTGCTGAATGAACGAAGGAATGAGTTGAGTCTGTGTGAAATTTAATTTAAAGTGACATCTCTCAACTTCTTGCCTTTTTTTGCTGTCGTAGAAGCAAGCGAATTGAGAAACTAGAAGTAGATCCTGGCAAACATTCCTTCCCAGACGTGGCTCACATAGTTCGGGAGAAAACACCCACGCCCCGAAGAGTTCAATCCGAACCCAAAGTTACACCACGTGGGGAAGATCCAGACTTTGAAGATAACCCTGAAGTCCCTCCATTGATCTGAAACAGGAGGCTACGTCGACGGCCCCACTGGACCCCGTTTTCCTCAGTGCAGGGGGTGTGGTGTGCCCTGTTTGGGGTAAACACAGAGTTACCTGTCAACATTACAACTCCACTGTTTTACCTCTACTTTATGCAGTAATATTCTTACACCAGTTTAAATTTCAAATGTATACCTTAGAAGGCTGCAACTAATAAACAAATATTTTGTCTATAATAAAATGTTGGCTAGTGCAAATGTGCGGTAAATCATAGAACTATTACATTAAGACGCTGATTTTTAATCACAGAGCTGTCTGCTAATGCAGAGAGATGAAGCCAGAGATAAAAGGACTGATTATTAAATTGGTACTTCAGCAAATTGGTCAAGCTCAGAAGTTAAAACTGTAATTTCAGATCAAATTGGAATGCTCTAATATGATTTTCGCAGTGTTTCCATTTTCTTCTCGTGATTCCTGGTGGTGATGCCTGGGGACGGGCGATGTGGAGGAAAGCCAGCTGAGTAGGAAGGGAAAGCCCTTCAGGCTGTAGGTACCCGCTTGATGTCTGCAAAACGAGAGGGAAGCAGGAGGAGGTACAATGGGCTAAGTGGAGCCTGGGGAGAGAGCGCAGCTCCAGCACAGGACTGTCCCCAGAAGACAAGCCCATTGGGTCAAGATGGCAGAGCCCAGCCACGTCCTTGGCTGCGAGCTACCTGCCCAGAGATGGTGGCCGCAGCGGGAGACCTGGGGTGCTCTGCACACCTTGCACAGGTTCCCTCTTGGGGAGAGCGGAGCGGAGCGTGTGCCTCTGTTGGCCGCAAGAAGGAGCCTTGAGGAGGCAGCCATGAGGGCTCATGGGAAGGAGGAAGGTGCTGGAGGAAATGAGGCCCTCCTCATCTGGAGGAAGAGAGTTTAGCGAAACCGTTGCCCAGGGTGGCATGGAAACAAATTTTAAGCGTACCCACTGCCTGGATAGGTTTAGGGGAAGAGATTTCCAAGTAGAATGCCCGAGTACCCACTAGTGCCTTTAGCTGCAAAAGACACAAATAATTCATCCATATTCAAGCAGCATTTAGAGAAAAGATAAAGGAACTAAATGGGCTAGGTTCAAAAATAAAACTTTCTCCTCCTAGTCTGTCCCGGCTGGAACAGCCTCACCCTGACTGTGGACCACATTGCTGTTGGGGTCTCTGAGGAATTACTGTTGGTTTGGAGTTAGGGTCCCATAACTCCTGAAAACTCTGTCTGTCAATGCACAGTCATCTGGGGTAAGTCAAGGCCCCTTTGCAGAAGGCCAGGTGGGAGATTGATGGTGCAAAATTCAGGCAGTGTGGCCAGGATCTCCAGTGAGATCCAACCATGAGGCAGTGAGCCCTGTGGAGGAGTGTCCTAAAAACTGAGAACAGCAGGTGCAAAGGCCCTGAGGTGGCACCTGGTTTCAGGAACAGCCAGCAAGCCTGTGTGACCAGAGCAGGCTGAACAAGGCAGAGTATCAGAGAGGGGCCGAGAGAGCGAATAGGACACCGGCCCGGACGATGCTTGGTCTAAAAACAAGTCTACAGCTGGGAAATTTGCATTGCTCCCTGAAGAGTGCCTTCGGATTTCAGAGTGTTGTGGTTTGGGTTTTTTGCCAAGTGTTTTCCTACACTGATTTCATTTTCGATCTTCAGAGAAATCCTCCTAACTAAGCTTTTGCTCATCTTTCATTCAGTAGGAATGTGCCTACCATGGACCCAGGCGGGAGGATAATGGCGAACAAAAGGAAACAGGTCTTGGGCTTCTCTGAGCTTATTTTTTTGTGATGCAAATATGAATCAGTTACACCAGCAGATGAAGCTAACTCTCTGAACTCCCTCTCGCCTTTTAGGATTGAGCCCCCCAACCACCAGGCAGCTGGCCCTAAGGTGGCTCCACAGGATGTTAGAATGGGATCCTCTCTAAGTCACTTTGGACTGAGTTTCCCAGATGAAAGCGTTTTCCCTTCCTAAGTGAATGAAACTATTCACATGTCACCATTTTCTAAGAAAATAGATGCAAACCGACTTCGTGAATCTTTTTTTTAAAGCATTTTTAATGTTTATTTAACACATTTTTTTAATGTTTTTTATTTATTTTTGAGAGACAGAGACAGCGCGAGCAGGGGAGGGTCAGAGAGAGAGGGAGACACAGAAACTGAAGCAGGCTCCAGGCTCTGAGCTGTCAGCACAGAGCCCAACATGGGGCTCCAACCCACGAACCACTAGATCATGACCTGAGCTGAAATCAGACACTCAACTGACTGAGCCACCCAGGCGCCCCTTACTTCGTGAATCTTAAAACTGCTCACTCCCTTGGGAAATACGAGAAGAGGTGTGAGGGTAGAGGGGCTTCGTGGGCAGATGATGTCTGTGGGGCACGTGAGCTGTAGGACCCTTGGGCAGGGCCCAAGCCCTGTCCTCACTTAGGTCCTGTTTCCGAGGGACTTTGGGGGTGAAGGTGTCTTTGAAGAGTGACTCCTGAGGCTGGGGACGCATGCTGGTGGCCGCCTCATGCCCGAGAGATCTGAAACTCACGGTGGGCCGGAGTCCCGTCCTGCCAGGGGAGTCGCCCCTGGGAGCAGAGGAACTCTGGGCCAGAGGAGCAGGGAACATGGCCCTCTCCCCAGGGTGGCCGGGGGAGGCACGCAGGGGCCTTTGCCAAGGACCAGGTGTGGGTTGTCACGGGAGCTGCCCCGAGGGTGGGGGGCCCAGGGAGGAGGCTGGAGGCATGACGCTACATGCAGGGCTGAGGAAGGCAGCTCGGAGGACCGGTCGGGTCCCGGGACGTAGGAGAGGGGCAAACAGGGAGCCTCTGCTGTGTCCATGGAAAGGCTTTAAGAGGGAGAAATGTCCGAGTCACCAGTCCCCTGGGCTGGCAAAGCAGGAAGCCTGGCCAAGCCGTGTGAGGACCATCTTACCTGTACCAGTGAAGGTCCTGGCAGCTCCTGGCCTTGGACGTGAATGGGTAAAGAGGGAGAGTGGCCACCTGGCCCCAGAGACACAGCTGAGGACAGTAGATGACTGGCAGGAACTGGGACCTTCTTCCAGGGATGCAGCCCACAGGGACGAGCTGGGGGAATAGGTGTCTTGACCTTACTTTCCTCCCTCCCCCTAATCTCTCGCTAGAGTTTCCCATCGGCTAAATACAACCAGAGGCCAGGAGCAAGGGAGCCTGTCAGTGTGGCCCTTAGAGGTCCCGTTCCCAGGGTCCACCGTGTGGTAGAGGGCGGCAGTGAACTTGAGCTGACACGCTCCCCATCGCCTCTCTGCCCACGCCCGACCCCCCCCCCCCCCCGGGACTCAGGGATGGAGCAAAAGACCCAGGAGAACGTTCACGCCAGGTAGGTGACTGTCGCATAAGACTGAGCATCAAAGGGTCATCTACTCCCCCAGAGCAGGAGGAAAGAAACATCCTAGGACCGGCCTGCATGCTCAGCCCGGGCAGAGGAGGGCCACCCTGAGGAAGAAAGGGGAAGGCAGAGTGGGAGGCATGAATCCGTTGTTTTGATCGCTGCAGCAAGGCGAGCATTCAGCGCCTTGCTATGAATAGTTCCTGTGAATAGTGGCCCGCGGTTCCGGGATCTGGTGCTCTGGGTGCTCCTGGCAGAGCCTCCTCCCTCTGCCCATCGCTTTTTTTTTTTTAATGTCTATTTATTTTTGAGAAAGAGAGTCAGAGTCAGAGTGTGAGCGGGGTAGGGGCAGAGAGAGGGGGAGACACAAAATCTGAAGCTGAGCTGTCAGCACAGAGCCCAACGTGAGGCTCGAACTCACGAACCGTGAGATCATGACCTGAGCCAAAGCTGGACACTTAACCCCCTGAACCACCCAGGCACCCCATCCCTGTGCCCATTTTGTACCTCAGAAGGCTCATGGTTACATGCCTGCATCAGCTCCTGCAGGCCTGTGAATGGCAGGAGGCCGCTGACCTTGGCCGTCATAGGGAGGGGGGTCGGGGGGGGTGAGTGCTGCTCCTGCCACAGGGTCTGGATGGCAGCACCCTCCTTCCCTGGGCACAGGGCACTGCCCTCCTCCCGACAGCTGGGGCTGCACCATGCAGCATGTGTCTGTCACCCTTTTGCAGTCTGTCACAACTTGCCTGACACATCGGATGGAATGTGCTAGCCCATCTGCAGTTGACGCCTGTCAGGCCAGCGTGTCTGGCACTCCTGGAGCAGATCTTTGCCAAGAGTGGCTGTTCTTTCCCATGTTCACTCCCTAACTTTCACTGGATCCAGCGTTCTCCTTGTTAGAGATCAGCTTCCATTGGCCCTTCACTTGGCGAACACTTCCTAAGCACCTGCTAAGTGCAGGGAGCTTTACCAGGTGCTTACCAGCCTTACCACAACCCAGGGGGACCCCTTCAGCCCCGTCCTCTTCTCGGGTCTACCCCACCCCGTCCTGGGACACTTGGGGCCAGTCCCGTGACTTCCGTGCCTGCTCCGGGCTGACAACCCTGGAATCCAACCTCCAGCCCCTGATGCTTTCCCAAAGTCCACCTGACTCCTCCTGGTCCAACACTCGCTCGTCCATCACCACCTCCTGCTGCATCCCTTTGTCCTGCCTCCTGCCCTCTGGCTCTTGCTTTACTCACTGGTTTGCATTCACCCAGACGGGAAAACACCCCCGAGCGTCCCGCATTCATCACGCAAGTGGTAACTGACTCCTGTCAATTCTCCTCAAAAGGAGCTTCACCTGTCTTCTCCAAACCCATCTCCACAGCTCGCGTTCAACCTCCCGCCATCTGCTTGTCAACGTAACCCCCACCCCACCCCTCCTCCTCTTAAATACCCCCTTCGACTGTTGCTGGGAGGACCAGATCTGGGCCCCGACCTACCGTGAGGCCACATCTCCCACTGCCTCCCCGCTACACCAGGGTCGTCACCATCAGGGAGGTTCTGTGTGCACTGGCCCTCTGTCGTGGTCACTGAGCCGAGCTTGGTGATGTGCTGAATCTGAGGGCACAGGGGTTGCACGGAAGTCGGGTGACATTGCCAAGGTCTGGGAACAGCACAGAGGCCCCGGAAAGGCAGGACCCAACACACAGGCACCTGTTCCCTGACCGGAGCATCAATTGTGGAGATAATTATAAACAAACGTGTCCCTTTTCAGAGGCAAATTAAAACGAGCTGGATGGGCCATCATCTTGCATCAGCTGCTCTGGTTAAGTGCACCTGTCCACCATCTGATGAAGGGAGAAATCACCGACCAGAGTGACCCAGGGGCTCCCTGACGGCACTCAGGGTTGCAGAGAACTGGGTTACTGGCTCTGCTCACCTCCACCACCAAAGGGAAAAGTTGGAATGCTCGTTCTGGTTACATGTGCCACATAACACACATTCCACACTTGGTGACAAAGAACAATCGTTTTATTACACTCGCAGTTTCTGTAGGTCAGAGGTACAGACGGCAGAGACAGCTTGTTTTTCTCTCTTGTTCCTGGGATAACTTGAAATCTGGAGGCTGGAATCACCTGGAGGTGTCTTCACTCACACACTTGACAGTTAATATTGGCTCTTGACCAGGACTTCAGCTGGGCTGATGGCCAGACACCGACACATGTCCATGAGGGCTGGTCTAGCCTTCCCCAGAGCCCAATGGATAGACTCCAAGAGCAAACATCCCAAAAGAACAAGGAAGAAATGTGTAGCCCTTTTACGACCTAGCCTTGGAAGAGACACAGCTTGGGGGCGCCTGGGTGGCTCAGTCGGCTAAGCATCAGTCTCTGGCTCAGGTCATGATCTCACAGTTCATGGGTTCGAGCTCCATGTCAGGCTCTCTGCTGACAGCTCGGAGCCCAGAGCCTGCTTCAGATTCTGTGACTCCCTCTCTCTTTGCCCCTCCCCTGCTTATGCTCTCTCTGTCTCTCAAAAGTAAATAAACACAAAAAAGAAAAAAAAAAGAAAAAAGGGAGTGGCACAGCTTACTTCTGCTGTACCCTGTTGACCCAGCTTCAAGGGGGAGGACTCAGTCTCTATATCTTGCTGGAAGAGCAGCCAGCTTCCAGAGGAGCAGGTGGGACCAGAGACATTGTTAGGAGAATGCAGGCTACCACAGCGCCCTTCCTCCTCCAGGAGACCCAAGTTTAGCAACACTCCCTTCTCCCAGAGAAAACAGGAAGTGATTCCTCTTCTGTTGTCGTATGAATAAAAGATATGGCCAATGTGGGGGGAGGGGATGCGTATTTAATTTTCCCTCAGGACCATCGGCTGCTTCTCCTTTCTTTGATGGGTTCTATAAATAAAAATACTTACAAGTCAATGCACGGCCAAATAAAGATCCCTGGATGCCATCTAGAAGGGTTGTTCGAGTTATGAATTAGATCCCATTGAATGTTCCTCGGGTCATGCAGATAAAGATAGAGAAGAGGGTGGTGGTGGTTGCTTTTAGATCTCCTTTCACCATATTTCTCTGAGAGCAGCAGTGAACTGTGACACTGTACTGAGCTGTCCATGAGTGACTATCTTTCTGGCCTCACCCTTGCACGCTATCTGCCGTAGCCCCGGCTTCCCAAGAGCTCAGATTTTGGCTCACAGTGTGAGCTCCCTGTCAAGCATCATAGATCAAAATCTGAAGGACGAAGCTAAAGCAATGCTTAGAAGAAAATTTATAGCTTTATTAAAAAACCCAAATTTTTAAAATAGGTAAATTTATAAGTCCCCTGTGGGGGTAGATAAATAAATATCAGAGATTGTATTTAACTCACTGATGAGTGAGCCAATACCACGTTCCAACTGGTCCAGAGGAGAACTTGCGAGCCACTGGCAAAGAGGCAGGAGGGACTGCTGTCATGAGTCCACAGGTGGACACTGCTCTGCTGTGCCTGGGGCAGCGACCAGTCCCAATCTGCCAGACACAGTGCACAGGACTCCCAGCTTTTAACAACTGGCACCTTGTGAAGCAGATGATGGGTCCAGAAGTAACAGGAAGCCATGCGGGCAGACCACCCACTAATCTGTATCTGCCCCTTCCAGAGCATTCCTCCATTTCTCTTGACATTTCAAGTATATTTATCAAAAAATATCAAAGACTGAAACAAACTTGGGATTTAACTCAGGGAGCTAGAAAACAAACTACAAACGTACCCAGCAATGAAGAGAAATTCATTGTGAAAATAAGGCAAGAATCTACGAAATCATGAATAACAATTAAAGCAAACAGTAGAAAAAACTATTCATTTGGAAACACTAGTATGATAACTTCAGTAAGACTGGTCAAGAGAAACAGGAAGACGATGCAAATTAACAAAATAGAGAACAGAAGAGGGAAGGGGGAGGAATCAGTGACCTATATGGTAGAAATTTAAATTTTTCAACAAAATACTAAGGAAACTATACACTCATCCATTTGAAATTTCTGAAACACTAAAGCAGTTTAATGACCAAAATCCATTAAAAATATAAAACTTGGGGCGCCTGGGTGGCTCAGTCCGTTAAGTCCAGATTTCAGCTCAGGTCATAATCTCACAGTTCATGGGTTCGAGCCCTGCATCAGGCTCTGTGCTGAGAGCTTGGAGCCTGGAGCCTGCTTCTGATTCTGTTTCCCTCTCTCTCTCTGCTTCTTCCCCACTCATACTCTGTCTCTGTCTCTCTCTCTCTGAAAAATAAACATTAAAGAAATAAAAAATAGAGAAATTAATGAATAACCCTTAAAATCTTGAAAATTTGCTAAGTTTCACATAAGTTGGTCCCCCTGCAAACAAAAGATGAAAAAATTGCTTATTAATATGACGCCTAGAATAATCTTCATACTAAACCAGATAGAGATAGTTCATGAAAACAATATGGAGCCATTTCATTTGTGAACAATGATATGAAACTCTTAAATACAATATCAACGAACTCAATACCACTATATTAAACATTACACATCGCTAGCAAGTCATCTTTACTTCAGGAAGGCAGAGATGGTGTAACCATTATGAAATCTATCAATTTAATCCACGTTAATAGATGTAAAGGAGAAAGATTATATCATATCATCATCTCAATAGATGCAGCAAAATTTGGCTAGAGTTTAATAGTTATTTATGATTTTTAAAGGAGAAATTTAAAAAAATAAAGGGAAAACTCTTAGAACAATGACTATTAAGAAAAATAATTTATTTAACCTGATAAGATTTTTTTCCACCAAAAACCTATAGCAAGCATGATACTTCATGAAACTCACTTATTTGTATGCACTTCCTTAAGCTGAGGACAAGAAAAGTCCGTTTCCTGCCTCTGTTCTGGGTCAGCATGTTATTGCATGTTCTGATGGGTGAACAGAATGGAACCACTACCAGGTAAGGAGTGAGAGGTATGGGGATGACTTTACTTTCAGATAATGTGGTTAGTTTCACAGGTTGCCTAAGAGAAAAGGACATCTTGTTAGAACAACTGAGTTCAGTAGATTTTCCCCGTTGTAAGATCAATATGGAAAGTTTACTAGTGCCCCTCTACATCAGCAATAGTGAATTAAAAGTAGGATAGGATACAGGCTGCTATTCACAAACAAAAGTTTGCCATCTGGAAGCAAAAACTATCAAGTACCTAGGAATTATCCTAAACATGCAAAAATATTGAGAAAAAATAGCTTCTATTTAACGGACATAAAAGAAGTCCTTACTCAAGTGGTATATACACCATCGTGCATGGATGGGGTGATGGAACCTGAAAAACGTGTCAGATCTTCAATAGTCAATTCGATTCACTTCCAATAAAAACAACAGCAGAACTGGGGGGTCAGCTAATGCCTAAGACAAATTGTAAAATAAAAACCAAAATGGGGCACCTGGGTGGCTCAGTCGGTTAAGTTTCTGACTTTGGCTCAGTTCATGATCTTATTGTTCATGGGTTTGAGCCCTGCATCAGGATCTCTGCTGTCAGGACTGAGCCTGCTTCAGATCCTCTGTCCCCCTTTCTCTGCCCCTTCCCTACTTGTTCTCTCTTTCTCTTTCTCTCAAAATAAATAAATAAACTTACAAAAAACAAAGTGAATTGCAGATTTACTTTGCTATATACCAAGATGTTCCTTTAATCCATAACCATAAATGCATATTAAACAATACAAATGAAAGTACTGTGACTTTGACAAAGGAATAGAAACAAAGGAAAGAAATTAAAAATAGATCCTGGGAACATAACATATGGTAGAAGTGGTATCATGAATAGATGGATGAAAGATAGATTATTTAGTAAATAGTGTTGGGAAGGAAAAAAACAGGATTCTCTACTTCTAAATCCCAAATGGAATGAAGATGTAAATGTGGAATATCAATCTATGAAAGTGACAGAAAAAAATGTAGGTGAATATATCTTGGATCTCAAGATAGGGGAAGGATGTCTTCAACAAGACCTCTTATATCCAAAGTTATTTAAAAGTCTAAAACCATAAGAAGTTAGTGTCTAAAACACATGAGAAACTTAGATTGGAACAAAAGGATTAGGAAACTGACAGGAGGCAAAATCTAAACACTAACAAGCACATGTGACTAGCAATTAGGAAAGGCCAATTAAACAAGGAGATAGAAAAACGTGTCATTACTAAGTGTCGGGAAGACGTGGAGAAAGGGGAATGCTCTCTCTCCTCTGGAAACCTATCTGCAGCTCTGGGTGCAGGGAGGAGGATGGTAAAATCATGGAACCATTGACACCCTGTGGGTGAAAACAACCATGAGCAGGTGCCTGGCCAGTTCCGTCAAAGGTCTTTCCAGCAATATGTATCCCAGAAGACTCGCGTCTAGGTCCCTGGGGAAGTATTTATTGCAGCACAGAGTTGGAGGACCCCAACGTTGCAGGGAATGGATAAATATAATGATATCTATGCTTCAAGTGCCATTCTTTTCAGGGGCCAGGGGCTGCAAGCTAGCTGTATGTGCAGAAACATAGATCTTGAAAAATATCATTAAGCGATAAAAGTAAATAGCTTGAAAGCAAATAGTATAATCTTTGTAAATTTTTTAGACACTTGATGAGACACAAAAAGAAATTTTTTTTTGAGACAGACAGAGAGGGTGCAAGTGAACGAGGGGCTGAGAGAGGAGAGAGAGAGAAACCCCCAATGGGGAGAGAGAGAGAGGGAGGGAGAGAGAAGTAGGGCTCACCTGAAGCGAGGCTCAGGCTCCCTCAATGTGAGGCGTGAACTCAAGAATCGTGAGCTAATGACCTGAGCTGAAATCCAATGCTTAACCAACTGAGCCACCCAGGTGCCCCGAAACACAATTTTTAAAAGGACACATATGTACCAAAATAAATGCAAGAAAGATAGTTTGAAAAGCATAAACTAAATAGACTGAATTGGATGCCATTGGGGAATAGAATGGATATGGGGACATGGGACTATGGAGAAAACAATTAAAATACATACACACACACATACATGAAGCAAACCATGTAGAGGCTTAGCATGAATTAATAATGACGTGTAACGAGCTGAAGAACATGATTCACTGTCTTTGGAAAGCTTAGATCCTAAGGGGAGAAGGGAAGGTAAATCAATAAATCAATATTCATTCTTCATTTCTAGACTGCTTTTAGGACACTGAGAAAGAATTCAGCCAACTGGAAACAGAGGAATCTAGTGGTCACTTAAGTCTTTTCCCACTGAATATGAGGAATCCTTAGCATTAGCAAGCATCGTTCCGAGCCCTTGGGGCCACCAGTGACCTCTGCGAGCTCTCTCTGTGAAGACCTTACGTTCTAGTGGACAGGAAGTTGTAGAATCTCTTGGAGGAACTGTCCCCATTCAGAGCTGCGTTCTACGCCTAGCCTTATGGATCGGGAGGGCATTAAGAGGCAAGGACTTTAATGTCCCTCACTAAACAGCAAGCCTGTCATGATTAACTTAAGACCTGCTTTTTTTTTTAATGTTTATTTTTGAGAGAGAGAGAGAGAGAGAGAGAGAGAGAGAAAGAGAGAGAGAGAGAGCACGAGTGGAGGAAGGGCAGAGAGAGAGAGAGGGAGACACAGAATCCGAAGCAGGCTCCAGGCCCGATGCAGGGCTTGAACTCCCGAGTGGTGAGATCATGACCTGAGCCAAAGTCGGACGCTCAACCAACTGAACCACCCAGGTGCCCCAAGACCTGCTTTTTTCACTTACATCTCTCAGTGCCTGATTCATACTATGAACAGGAAGGAAATTGAGGGAGAATGGGAGACAAAGAGGCGGGTGATCTATGTGATCTCAGAAGGTCTGAGAAGATGTCCCACATCCCAGGGAGCCTGCAGGAATATGTAACCTACCACGACTATTTCTGACTTGTGAAAGCCCCACATAGTCTACCATCACACATTCTTATGAGATCCCTTGTTCCCCTCTTCATTAAGACTTACTGGTCTAGGTTTTGACTTCTGTAAGCCTTAGTTATGCAGTGACCTCTGGATTATTCCACTTTATTTTCTCGTCATCTCCCTGGAAGCTGGACCGTATCTTAACCATGAGTGGTTCTCAAGAATCTGCAGAGAGCTTCTCTCAAAATAAGCACATTGAATGACTCGGCCACAGTCACCTCAGAGTTTCCATCTTTCATCTCACTGCCTCCTCAAAAACTTCCATGTTGGAGTCCAGCTCCAGCAGGTCCAGAGTTCCCTGAAGGATGGACGGTGTCGGCAAAAGGGGGAAGAGTGAGAGAGCCACGGTATTCTTTCTGATCACCAGGCAGGCATCTCTGCTCTGTCTGATTCTCTAGCTTTATTTATAGTGAAAGGTACAAGGAGCAGATAGAGCAGTAAATGATTTCTCATAGATAATTTGTTCAGCACAATTTTCCAGAACATGGATTCTGCAGAAGTTACAGTTCTAATCTTAGTAGTAATGGTTGTCATAAAAAAACTTAGCTACAGGCACTCATGCTATCATATGGGAAGGACAGGTCTTTTTTATATAAAACCTCAGGTATAGCCATAAGGAAGCGACCTTTAACCATGAGGCAAACAGCGTTGTTTAGTAAAGGTCAGTTTTTCATGAGTAAGGGTCATTAGGCTGTTTACAACTCTAAGAGAAAGCTCCCAGAAAAACAGGATCCCCAAGAGACATAATGCCTGCTCTCACAGTCCCAAAGGTGAATGATACATTTTATCCCAGTAGTGACTTTTGCAACTACATCCAGGCCTAGAAAGTAATGAGTTATCAGTTAATTGCTCAGCTAGGAGGAAAATTGTATGCTGCTTGCCTTAGTTGCATTAGGGTGTATCTTGTTTACTCATATTTTCCTTGACCAGGTACAATCACGCTCCAGGGTTGGGGCAGGGGGACAGGCTGCTCCTGACACTAATCAGCAAGGTTTGGTGCCCAAGCAGAAACGAAAGTTACAAAAGGGTAGATTTTGGTCGCTGCCTGGTGGCAAGAGGTCATGCAAACTTGCTGTACCCTCACTAGTAATTTTCATTCAACTGGTGAGTTCAGATAGCTTCCAACACTTCCAGAGGCTGGATATTCTGGACTCGAAAACCTGGTTCTCTTGTGGACCAGACGACCCCGAGCCAGGTCCAGACACTCAGGTGCACTTGTGATGAAGAGCATCCCTCCACCTACACCCAGCAGGCCTCTCGGGTCCAGCCCAGCCAATTCCTGGTACAGAAAGGTGATGAGTGGAATTGTTATGTCCAAAAATCTCTGGATTCATAGAATCCACTTCAAGAATGCTTTTCTAGTCTGGACAGTTCTCATATTTGCCTATCGGTTATAAACTGTTTATAAAGGACTCGCATGGGGCCGAGACAACACAAAGTGCATCGTCTGCAGCCACCTCCAGTCAGAACACCCCTGCCGTGTTGGAAGTCTTAGCCCCATTTTACAGATGAGGCGTGTGAAGTTGATGGAGCTTGAAAAAGACTTGCAGCTGTTTTCGTAAGAACAGAGTCTGGATTGAAAATCAGATGTATCTTCAAATCCATGCAGTTCCCATTGTGCTTACTTCTTTTACACAGTCCTGTCCTGATTTATAAGAAGAATATGCAAAATGCTATATTTGTATATTAATAAGATCATAACCTTACCTCCACTGACGCGTAAGGAATCCCAAACTCTCTTCTTGTATCAGAACACTTGCAGTGACTTCTTAATTTTGCATTGCAATGTCTCTTTAAATCAACCCCTTATTCTTTTTTTTTTCCTATTAATTAGCCAGGTTGCTAAGCTGGCACAGTGAAGTGGTGTTAAAGTGTCCCCAAATTAATAGTGCCTCATCAGCACTGAGGCAGGGCGTGAAATTACCTTCTGAAGTGTTACCTGAATGCAGTTAGCACCCCCTCTGCTGCTGACTGGAGACAGGAATGAGCACTCAGCAGAAACATCAGCAGGGCTGCATTAGCCATCAGCAGAATCCTAGGGTCAGAGAAGTGAGGTCGTCCTTGCCTGCCAGTGTCCTTCTGATCACCGTGCTCCCCCAGGCATGCTATCCCCAGCACATGGGGCATGAGGCTTCTGGAGCTGGTTGGTCCTGACTGGAGTCATTCTGTCCCTGGCTCACCCCTTAACTAGAGCACACTTGTGTCTCCAAAGCAACCAGATCCATTGTGAGTTGTGTTCATGGACAGGTCAAGGCAACTCCCTGGCACCTTGGAAACGCTACCCCTGCCTCCAGTGTTGGGTCTAACCTGCCAGGAACCCCACACTGGATGGGACGGATACTGGGAGTGTGGGGGGACGAAGGGGAGCGCCTCCAAGTGGAACTCTCTCCTGCTAGGTCTTTTAGGTAGCTGAGCCTGGATTGTGAATTTCCTCCCCAGCGTAAACTCCAGTGATTCCCAAAGTGGCCAAGAGCAGTCTCTAGAAGTTTTTATAAGGTTTAAAAATCCTGTTTCAGATGAAAATGTACTCATTCAGCTGTTCATAAAATAGAACAAACTCAGGCCAGATATGTGTGTCCAATGACCTGAAACAATGGCCCCAACGCTAGAGAGGGGCCACATAATTCACAGGAAGGTTGTAAGCTGAGGGAGGCACAGTAGCCACCCCTCCAGATATGGGTTCCCATGACGATGGGGCAGATCCTTGCTGAGACACTTACCACTGTATGATCTTGGAAATACTACCCACCCCTTTTGAGCCTCTGTTTCCTCTTCTGTAAGATGTGGTATATAATAACGCTTATCTCATAGAGTTGGTGTGAGGATTAAATGCATATAAAGCTACTGGCACATAGTAAGCACTTAGTAACTGTTATCAAAATAATGATGGTAGTGGTGATGATGTTGATGGTGATGGTGATGGTGGTGATGATGATGTGATGATGGTGGTGATGATGGTGGTGGTGATGGTGATGATGATGGTGGTGATAATGGTGATGGTGGTGATGGTGGTGGTGATGGTGATGATGATGATGATGGTGGTGATGATGGTGATGGTGGTGATGGTGGTGATGATGGTGATGGTGGTGATAGTGGTGGTGGTGATGATGGTGGTGGTGATGGTGATGATCGTGATGGTGATGATGGTGATGATGATTATAATAGTGATGGTGATGATGATGGTGATGGTGGTGATGATAGTGGTGATGATGGTAATGATGGTGATGGTGATGATGATGATGGTGATGATGGTGATGGTGATGGTGGTGATGATGATAGTGGTGATGATGGTGATGATGGTGATGGTGATGGTGATGATGATGGTGGTGATGCATCAGGAGATCAGCCATTGCAGCACATGAACACTAGAAGGCAAATCAATAGTGCTCCCTCAGTCTGTCTTCCCCACTGTTCTGTCCCACCATATGATTTTGTAGGAGCTCCAGCGAGGAGAGAAGAGATGGTACTTGCTGGCAAGGCCCAAAGAGCTGCCATTGTTTTTCATTAGATCTGATGAAGCCCATTCCATGAGTTAAGTAAGCAAGTAAAAGTCATTTCAGTCAGTCCTTATTTTTAAAGAAGAGTTATTTTGTAAAATATAATTTTAAATGTGTTCTTTCATCAGCAATGGCTTAACTCATATTAAACCAGAAAATTAGGCTCGACCGCACATCCTTCTCATGACATATTTGGTTAAGTGAAGCTAATCTAATATCACAAAAATGAGGATGATAATAACTAACATTTATTAAGTATCTACTGTGTGCCCTTCACTTTATTCAAGCAAATATTTACTGAACACTTGCTGTGTTCCAAGCTGAGGACACAGCAATATAAAACAAATGGCAAAAATCTCCATCCTGGAGTTTACATTCGACTGAAGGGAAACAGAAAACAAACAAATAAATAAACAAGTCAGCCATATGGTATAAGAGATAGGGAGCAAAATAAATAAGAGAGAGGCCTTGAGGGTCCCATGGGAGCTGCCATTTTAAATAATGTGGTCCTGCGGGTGACATTTGAAAAAAGAATAAACAGATTTTTCAGACTCAGAATAGACTTCTTGGTCAAGGGGGTTCCAAGTAGATTTAGCAGTATCCGCAAAGGCCCTGGGGTAGGAATGATCGGAGTTCCTTGGAGGAGTGACCAGGGCAACTACACAGCTGGACACCTTAAGGGGAAGACAGAGTCAGGGAGCTAATAGGACCAGATTATCCAGCACCTCAGAGGAGTCTGCCAGGTCTTCTCTTTGATTCTGAGACCGAAGTGGGTGGGGAGGACGCTGAAGGGTGGGAGCAACGTGTAAGACTTTCCCAAAGCCCCCCTGCCCCCCGCTACTCTGCAGGGGCAATGGGAAAAGCCATTAACCAGTTAGAAGTGGTGGTGACACCCAGAGAGAGACAATGCTGGCTTCGATTTGTGGGGGGGAAGGTTGGGAGATGTAACTGCATTTTGTGCATATTTTCAGGAGAGACACATCAGGATTTGCAGATGGGGTGTGTGTGTTTTTGAGAGAGAGAGAGAGAGAGAGAGAGAGACAGAGGAGTCAAGGGTGGCTTTGAAGTGTTTGTCTGGAAAACAGGAAGGATGAGTCAACTTAAACAGAGGTCTGGAAGAGTTAGAAGGGGATCATGGTCCGGCGCGAGTGATGTGGCCTTGGTCTTGGGTGTATGGAGCTTCAGATGCCTTTTGGATACCTGAGGAGCGTTGTCTGGGCAGGTGGAGTCTGGAATTCAGGAAAGAGGACAGGGTGGGAGGTGTGATTGCTCATGCTGTGAAAACCCTTAGGGGTGTTATTCAGCTCGCTGTGCAATGAAGGAAGCTCAGTGACGGAGGTAAAGGACACCATTCACCCAGTTACTGAGACAGGATTTGAACCCAGTTCGGAAACCACCCCTTAGTGCTAAGCGCCTTCTTGTTCTGTTGGATGTTTCAGATGTAAAGAGAAAACCCTGGTGTGTGTCTCTCATTTTTTCCAAAAAAATCTCTGCAGCTCAGATCCAGAGCCAACTGGCCTCCCACTCACTTGAAAAAAAAAAAACTGTAAAATCCCATTTTCAGAGAGCCTTTCATTGGCTTTTTAAACACAGTCATGCTTCACAGTCCACCCAACAGAGAATTGTTTTTGGCAGGAATACCAAGGGATGATGTCACACTCTGAGGACAGGGAAAACCCGTGTGCCTCCGATTCCTCTTTAAAACAGGGGCTTCTCCTGCCTGGTGCTGGAGCCGAGTCAGCCGGTGTAACCTTTTTCGGAAGGGACATTTTCAAGACGTGGCAACAATATTAAATATGTATATGCCTTATGCCCTCAAAGTTCTAACTCTGATCATCTAATCTTAGGAAATAATCAGAATCATGTAAAAATGTCTTATACCGGAAGATGTTCATCACAGCCCTACTATCAATGCTAGATTTTTTAAGGTGTCTAATACCCAAAGGTGAAATGGTTAAGTACGTTACAGATGTCAAAAACTATTTTTAGACAAAATCTGAAAAATCATAGTAAAGGGCTCTATTAAAATGTTAGTCTTAGGAGGCAGGATACAATATTGTATTTTGGTATCGTCTTAATTTGTATTCAGTGATTTTTGAAATCAATTGGTAACTAGTGGAATACAGAGAAAATGTTATATTATGTAAAAGGATGCTGTTAGGGCTTGGATGGGACCTTATTTTCTTTTCTAGAATGAAAACCAAGGGCACAGGTGAACATAGAAGACCTCACATTCCCCTCACATAGAGAGGTGCTACTTCACCAGGACAGCCCCTTGCCGCCACCTCTGATGCCCATCTCCACCTGCTAACATAAATGAAATCTTGAGGAGACAGACAGGCCCAGCAAATACAGAAACGGTACAGAGAAGTTCCATTCCTCCTGTACTGTTACGTCCCTACTCATCGGCTAGAAAATGGAGAGTGTGTAGAAGGTTCCAGCTCTCCAAGCCAAGGGAAAGAGGGGCCGAGAGAATAGCTCCCAAAAACTGGTGAAAGCCAGCAAGAAGGAGAGACGGTTTCCGCAGTTAAATTTCTGCTTGGCCAACACACTGTGGTTGATCCCTACGTCATCAATAAAAGGACAAGAGCACCTGGTGGGGGGAGCCTGTCAAACAGAGGAGGGTCCCTCTTGAATCCAAGTTTCCTGAGACAGACAGGAGCAGGTCCAGAAGTGCACGCTGGCCTGGGAGCTGTTCTCCATGAGCAGGGGAAGAGGGAAGGATCCGCCTCCCCGTGGGCGTGTGAGAATCTGTGGCCATCCGTACTACCGTCCAACTTCCGGTCACAAATTATTTCTCCACATGCAAAATGCACTTATCCCCTCCCAAGGTCCCCCCAAATCCCGTATCATTACAGTCGCAGCTCTAAGTTCGGGATCCCATCATCTAAATTGGGTCTGGGAGCTGATGGGGCTCACTGGGCGTGCTTCCTCGAATATGGCTCTCTTCAAATGGAAGACCCAAAAAGTGAAGAGGCAAGTTAACGGCCCTGCACCCCCAGCTTGCAATACATAACAAACACCAGGTACCTTCAACGGACACTCCTATGTAGAAAAGGCTTTGGGGGGGGGGAGTGTCACCTGAGTGGTCTGGTGGCTTTTCACGGTCTGCCTGGCTGGTCTGAATGCCTTTCTGTCCCCAGCACTGGGAGGCCTCCAGAAGGTCCAGTGAGCTCACTCCTCCTCTGTAGTTACTTTCTGCTGGGCTGTGTGAAATCTCCCTCCGCATACACACATTAGTATCTGGGCAGACTTAAGTGAACCCGGTGCGCGTGTGTGGAGCTTCTGATCTGTATAGCTCCATCCTTCTCTGCGGCATCCCCGTTCTAAAAACTCTGCCCATGGTAGGAGCTCCAGACCACAGAAACCTCTGTGTTCTTTTTGGATTTCATCTCCCTCTGTAACAGTCTAGAAAGTTCCCCAAGGCAGAAAACTGAAGCAAAGTTCCCCAAGCAATTGAACTGGAGCCCAGAACACTGGGCTCATCTCACCTACTTCCTGTCTCTCAGAAATCACAGCCATGCAGCGTCCCTTGTCTGCTTTGCCCAGTTCTTCAACACAATGTTTAACGCTCGATAAAGATGCTAGCCACACCAGGAGACAAGCTGATATGAATGAAAAACAAAATAGGCAATTGAAACAGACCTTAGGTGATATAAATAATGGAATTATAAAATAAAGATGCATAACCTAGAAGACAAAAAATAGGATTGAGAATTTTGGCAATGAATCAGAAACTATTAAATAATGAAAATCTTAGAACTGAAAAATATAATAACTAAAATTAAACAGTGTGGACTTCTTGAACAGAAGATAAAACCAAGCCTAGAGGAGAACTTATAAATTGAAAGATATCCAAAATCAGAAGTCAGAAGAGACAGGTAAATACAGAAGAGAAGCTAATGGGGCCCCATAAGGACAGAAGGTCTAGAATGGGGCAGCAGCAATGTTTAAAGAGATAATCACTGGGAGGTTTATAAATCTAACCAAGGACATCAAGCTAGAGATTTCAGAATCTCTACAAATCCCAAGGGATTTGTGGGATAAATAAAAACAAAAATTAGGACTAAGCACATCAGAGGAAAACCTCCAAAACCCAAAGGGAAAACACCCTCTTAGAAACAACCAGAGCCAAGAACAATAGGAACGGAGGGGAGGGGTTTACTCTGCAGAGGGGTAGGGCGGGGAGTCAGGGAAGAGTCTGGCTCCACCTAAGAGGCAAGATGTAAGCTGGGCCTTGAAATATGGCCATGGCTTTGGATGAAGGGTCTTCAAGGTGGAGAAATGATCAACAAAGACTCAGAGGATTGGAAGTTCAGGACACATGCTTCTGTAGGAAAGCAGTGCACTTGGATCCTGGAAAGGTAGGCTGGGGACGGACTGGGAATGACCTGAGATGCCTCCCCAGGAACACGAACTTCCTTCTGAAGGTAGCACGGCACCATCGACAATTTTAAATGAGGGCTTTGACTAAAGACACAAGATGCAGTGGGGGTGTCTGGGGCTCAGTAGGTTAAGCGTCTGATTCTTGGTTTCGGCTCAGGTCATGATCTCATGGTTTTGTGAGTTCAAGTGTCGCATTGTCTCTGTGCTGACAGTGCTGAGCCTGCTTGGGATTCTCTCTCTCCCTCTCCCTCTCTCTGCCTCTCCTCAACTCATACTCTCTCTATTTCTCTCAAAATAAATAAATAAACATTAAAAAAAAAAAGAAGCAAGAGGCAGGCATTGGGGAGAAAAGACCTAGGTCTCCTTGGCCAACATTTATAGAGACAATGTGAAAACAGCCCTCATTCCAGACCTCAAACACAATATAGACTTTGACCTGGGGAGGGAGGCATGGGAATGATCATTTGCTCAGTGCTTCCTTTGTGCCATTAATAATAAAGACACATAGGGGCACCTGGATGGTTCAGTTGGTTAAGTGTCTCACTTCTGCTCAGGTCATGATCTCACGGCTTGTGGGTTCGAACCCTGAATCGGGCTCTGTGCTGACAGCTCGGAGCCTGGAGCCTGCCTCGGATCCTGTGTCTCCCTCTCTTTCTGCCCCTCCTTTGCTCACGCTGTCTCTCTCTTTCTCACAGAAACCATATGTTTGCACTCATAGGTCTAGCAGGAAAACAGGAGAGGCCTAATGGAGAACCAGGGGGAGCGGAGGAGGGAGAGAGAGTTGGGGAGAGAGAGGGATACAAAACTTGAGAGACTATTGAATGCTGAAAATGAACTGAGAGTTAAGGGGGAAGGGGGAAGGGGGGGGGGGGAAAAGAGGTGGTGGTGATGGTGGAGGGCACTTAGGGGGAAGAGCACTGGGTGTTGTATGGAAACAAATTTGACAATAAAGTAAAAAAATAAATAAATAAATAAATTTTTAAAAATTTTAAAAATTTTTAAAAATTAATAAAGACACATAATAAATTTGCACATTTACAAAGGCCCCAGAGTGTTTGTTGACTTTCATTATGATCTCCTGGGGAGGCCATTCATTTACTTCATCTTTTTGTCATGGCAATCTCTTTTCCTGCCTTTGGACTTTTCACCTGCCTCTCTAAAGAGCCCACTCCTACCTTTGGGCCTGGCTGACACCGAGTCATCGTTTTGGGTCTTCATCCCACCTCCCTCCATTATTCTGAAAATATTTCCATCACAGCAATGATTTCAGCACTGGTAATGAGCTCGCACCAGGCACTCTGCTCTAGCCCATGGGCATCTCCAATGCTGTACCCACCTTACCCGTCTTGTGTTCTCAGCACCCGGCAAAGAATGCAGGCTGTCAGAGTAGCCACGACCTTGAATATTGCTGATCTTATGGTACTGAGTAAAAGAGAGTGTGGCCAGTTGCACCCTGGTTCCTAAAACTTTGACCCAGAAATGACATATCAGTTTTGTTTAATGTATATTTATTTTAGAGAGAAAGCGTGAGCAGGGGAGGGGCAGAAAGAGAGGGAGACACAGGACCCAAAGCAGGCTCCAGGCTCCGAGTTGTCAGCACAGAGCCTGACATGGGGCTTGAACCCACGAATCACAAGATCATGACCTGAGCTGAAGTCGGACGCTTAACTGACTGAGCCACCCAGGCACTCTTCAGTTGTGTTGCCTTGGCCAAAGCAAGTCACATGGCTTCACTTAACTTTATAGGCGCAGGGAGAACGAGAATTTCAGTGAATCAATGACTTTGACAAGTCTCAACAACTAGTGGGATAATATCGTAAGTTTTAAGGATTGATAATGTACATGTGATGTTCCTAGAAGGCAGAAATACTGCACAGACATTACTTCTAGGTCAACACAGAAGTATAAGTGGATGTTGGAAAAAAGGAGTATTCAATCCAACATGAGAGACTGGGGGAAGACTTCATGGCGATGGGAAATCATTAGAATTTAGGCGTGTGGATGGAGTACAGCGGGCATCCAGGTGGAGGGAGCAGCTAAGGTCTGGAGATGGGACGGTAAAGGGCACATTGGACAAATGGCGTTATCGACTGTCGCTTGAGAAGCACCCGCGGCAAGTGTCGTTTCTACGGGGGAAGAGCTGCCAATGGCCAGCTGGAAAAGAAAATGCCAGCTGCCATTTTCAGAAGCAAAGGTGCCCGTCTGCAAGAACCCAGATGCCATGGATACACGGAAAGCAGCCCGACCCCAAGACCACAGTCACCGTAGCAATCCGATGAGCTCATCATCCTGCCGAGAGCTCATTACACAGCCTGGCACGTGAGGTGTCTGCCGCTCAGACCCACCCAGACAGAGCTGCAGGGATGAGATCATCATCATCTTTTCAAAAAAACTCACCATTTAAACAGCCGAAATGCTTGGCCTCATGCTGTCAGGAAAGCTGTCACCATGGAAAAGAAAGAGAGAAAGTCCCCAAAATTAGTGTTGAATCTCTTCCAAGAACTGTCAATATTTTTGGAAGCCCCCAGAGAACAAATGTTTTCCCGAGCCTGGCAGGCACGGCAGTGTGGAGAAGACATCCAGGCTGACTGATGGCGGCCGGTCGGTGCCTGTTCAGTGGGTGACATCTGAGACAGGCAGCAGCGTGGAGGGAGATTACAATACCCCATCTATAGGCTGATGAGAACACAGGCGAAAATCTTTCAGAATCCTCAGAGCAGGACACCGATCCCAGACCTCTGTGTCTATTTGCAGCCCGAGTTTTGCTGATTTTACACTGACCTGCTAAATTCAGAATGTGCCTCCCCCAAATCGTGTGTTTGGGTGTCTCCAGGGTTGGACTGGTCTTGTAGGTCATTGTGTCAATCTGAGCCCCGGTAACTCAAGATGGGCTTCCGCAGAGGACTACTTATGCATAAAAGTAGGGGACAGCCCTGGAGGAATTACCAGGGCTAGTTAATCCGCGGGGTTGTCACTGTCCCACTTAGTCAGGAGCTGCCCTGGGAGAGGCATGACGTTGGGGAGACGGCTCAGCCAAACCCTGAGGGAGCAAGGCAGAGGAGGGTTCCTGCCGCCCACAGCCTCATAACGGGCAGCACACTCTTCCCCGGGAAAGCACCTGGGCGGTGCGTCTGCATGGATACTCTGGTCCTCCCGATGTCCTGTTCACGTCCCCTTCTCCATGTCCGCTTGGGGGCTCCATCCTCCAGGATCCTGGAGGGCTTCTCCTCCTAAGGGGAATCTTAGAACAGAGGAAGGTTAGTAGGACAAATAAGTCATCTTCAGCTGCCAGATCGTGGTCGTTCATCCTTGATTTCTTCTGCTGGTGCCAGGCTGAGTCCATCTGTTTTGCCCCTAAGGATGCCCCACTGTACGCACCGTTTCCGCAGTCCTCTGTGTGTCAGGCCTTGCTGCTCCACACTCGTGGTAGTTGCAACCCCCTGACTCCCGATGGTCAGTTGTGGCCGGCTGGCCCCTACTGCTTGGGGGTCCCATCATCCCCATTGCTATTTGCAAGGCAAGCTCTCTCACAGCATCTGCTGCTCTGGCCCTGGTCCACGGAGGAGCTCCCCAACTTTTCGCGATGCAGGGACCCCCCCAACAGAGTGTACTTTGTTTGTGGCACATGGTCTGCGCTCTGAGCCCTCCCGTGAACCATCCGGTGGGCCTTGCGCAATGTAGGAGTGTTGACTCTGCTTCATCGTGTCCCCTTCCCAGGGCTTACCCACCTTCTGTGGCAGTTCTAGCCTCTCAACTTCGCTCAGAGTAAGGTATTGCTTCTAGAATCACCCTGAGTCCTGTAGCAGGATGTTAAATTTTGTTAAGCTCAGAAGAGTGTGCCTGAGTCAGTACATGCTATCTAATTTCACATCCTGCCCTCCTCGATCAAGGACCCTTTAGGACTCACCCCATGCATACTCCCTGGCCTCAGGCGGAAAGTGATGGCTAGGTCTACATCATGTCTTCTGACCATAAGGGAGCCATTTACACCTCATTCTGTGCCCCTCGTCTTCTTTTCTTGGATTTAGTGTATTACAAATACCATTAACTAATATTGCTGCTAATGAAACACATGATGATGTAATGAGGCAGTATTCTCTGTAATCGAAAGATTTCTCTTTCTTGAGCAGCAAAGAAGGCCCGAGGGACCCTGGTCTGCAGTCACGATCACAGGATGGTGTTTCAGCGATGAACCCAGGGGACAGAGCAAGGGGTGGGGACCGAACCAGGAGAAGCTGAGGCCAGACTGGCTTCATGGAGATGTGGCCAGCTGTGTCTTCTGGCTTTACTGTTTCACACTGACCTGCTCCATACAACAGAACTTCAAAACATGCCTCTCCTCCACGACTGCACCTGTCTTCTCGGTCTCTGTACCGATGACCACGTGGATGAGTACCGGAAAAGGCTCCAGAAGTGGCAAGTAGGAGCCACTTGATGGGGAGCCGCACAAGACCCGACAGAAGGGCCCCGATGGTGGCAGCAGCTCAAGGCTGCCCTGTATGCTAACTACCCCCTGACTTTCCCCTGCTCGTTCTGTTGGAGCGCAACACCAGGCCAGCCGAGAGAGGGTTAACTCTGTCAAAGCAGACCACGTGCCATTGGATGACTCAACCAGGAAGCAGTTTCTCCCCTTTCCTGAATTCTCACATCCCTTTTCTGTATGTCCCCAGATCACTTGCAGTATTACTGCAGTTGATGCAGTATAATTGCAGTTGATACTGCATGCAACTTGTCAGTATCTCTCCTTCCCTAAATCGTGGGCTTTGAGTCTAGTATTCATGCTCTCGACCCCCCAGGGTCCAGCACGGGGCCTGGCGCCCATTAAGCGCCCTGTAAGCATTTGTTCGGTGAATGAATGAAGTAGGGTAAGTGCATGAATGAGAAGTCAGTGATTCTCCCTTCTATGAGAAGCTTTGTATTAAATATACTTTATTGACTATACATATTAAATCAACATAAATGTACGGAGCGGGTCAAGAGGAAACAATATTAAATAGGGAAGAAAACTGTCTATGCAAAAGGGTTTCTTAAGGTGCTTTGGAATGGAAACCTAGACAATGAAGACATCCCCCCCATTATTTCTCATTTATTCATCAACTACCCTGAATTTCTATTTAAATGTTGCTAATGTGTCTACTAAAATTATCTGTTGATTGACATAATAAGGCAACATCTCAGACCTCATGTCGCCAAAGCAGCTAGCTAGCTTCTTTTCACACTTAACAGCTAATTTCAGAGGTGAGACTAAGTACCTAGGTCTGTGAATATTTGAGGTTTTAAAATTATCCCGGATCGTCAGGCAACACCCGTGGTGTAGCTCACGTAGACACGGGCACAAGTGTACTCCTTGTATCAACACTTCATGGCTTAGTCTTCCCAAGCCCCAGTGAGCTATGAACGGCAATCCCTGCTCTAAAGATGAGACTTTCAATGACAGAGATGAAATCCTTGGCTCCAGGCCACGTGGTCATTAATGCTTAGAGTCAGTGTCAGAGCCTAGTCTGTCCGATTCAGAGCACAGCTCTGAGATGGGGGAGAGGAGGTAGGAAACTCCCCAGACACGACCCCACAAGGCAATTCATTCTTTGTGACAGCAAATCTCTTGGATGTCTTGTGTGCCAGGCACTGTTCTAGGCACCGGGATACACCGGGGAGTGGGCGGGGGGGGGGAGGAATATTATCTTCTCTCTGGGGGCTTCCAGTGTGGCATGGCAGTGGGCAGGAGGTGGGACAGATCGTGAGGATAAGTAAATAAAATTATGACAGAAATGGAAAATTAAAGCAGGGAATAGTAATGGGACGTAATTCGGGAGACTGCGCTGAGATGGGGTGCCCAGGGATAATGTCTGGAAGAAGGTGGTTATCTGCCAAAAACCATCCCAGGTAGAGAGAAGGGCAAGCGCAAAGGCCCTCAGGCAGGAATGCACCAAGCCCATGTGAAACCTAGCAGGAGGGCAGGTGTGGCTCCATCCAGGTGAGCATGGGGGAGATCTCAGTCAGATCAGAAAGGTGGAGGGGAGTGGGTAGGGCTAGGTGGCATAGGGCCGTGGAGGTCATCACAAAGACATGGCTTCTATCCTGACCAGCGGAAGGTCAGAGGCCGGAAGAAACACAAACTGACTTGCATTTTAACAGTCACATAATCGGGGCTGGGGAGCTGGGAGCTGATTCCATTTATTTTCCCACCTCACTGGCACCTTTGCTCCCAGCTCCCAGGATCTACCCATCGGCATCCTTAGAACACAAACCTTGCTTAGCCAGATCCGCCCCCTGCTCCAGGAAAGAGGGGAGAGCGAGGGTGTTTTGAGGTATTTGGGGGAAACACGGATCCCCATTCAGCATCCGTTTCACTGGCCAGAGCTTCGTTCTCTGAGACGTGCCCCGTGCTGCCCTCCGCGTCCCAGACCAGGGCCAGAGGACCTGGGGCTGAATTGTGACCTCGCCACCACCTGGCTGTGGAAACTCAGGAACGTCACTTGGCCTCTCCGTACCCTGAGTTCCTCGTGTCAAGTAGGGGTAACAGCCTTGTGAGGCTTTGGCAAATGGGATCAGAGCTGGAAAAGCACTTTGGAGAGAACTGGGTTCCAATGCTTATCTGTCAGCTGTTCCCGGGGGGGGCCCTGCAGGCTGCATCGGGTGCCCACACCCTCGTGTCAGTGAGGCAGGTGGCCAGACTGGTGGGGGGCAAAGCCATGTGCCTGACTGCCTTGCCTCCACCTCTGCCCCCACCTGTCCCATGGGGCCCTAGGACACCGTGTCTCCATCTCTGCTTCTGCGTCTGTCTCAGACACGCCGAGAACTGAATGGTGCAGGATAGGCAAGCCCAGCTCCTTGAGTCGGGACAGATTCTCTGAGGACCCCCTCAAACCCCAGAGTTTCCTGCAGGACCCAGCTGGGGACCTGACCTGAGATGGCAGCCCCACAGGGCTCGTTTCCAGATCCCTGGTCTGCCTCCCCTGACTCCTTACCAGGCGGTCCTGGAAACATGACCTCGAAATTCATCTGCACGTGACTCCCTGCGTCAGTGTCTGCTTCCAGGACAGCTCGTCTAAGGTGCTGTTGTTGGGAGGAAAATGCATTGACCAAAATGAAAGCTCTGGGCACTAAGGAGCCTCTCCTAGACTCTGCAGGGGGCCCAGAGCTAGAACAGTGCCGGAGGGATGGAGAAGAGGGGTGGGCACACGGAAGGGGTGACTGGGTGTGGAGGCAGAGGGGAGGGCAGGCAGGAGCCCAGGAGCCCTCTGCATTGGTGGCCGGTGCGATCAGGTGGACGGGGCCTGTGGGAAGCAGGATGTGGGGTAGAAGGTGAGTCTGGGCAAGGGTACGTTAGGTGTGCAGGGCACCCGAGTGGAAATCCTCGTCACGGTGACACGAAGAAGGGAGGCTCCAGGCACGGAGGCACGTGTGAAGTTCAGGGAGCTAAGTCTATGTTTTGGGCTCCGAAGCTGTCACAATAGCAAGTATGAAAACCCAAGGGGAAGGAAACACACGGGAGCGGCGTGCAGGAAAATAGAAATCAGGCACAAACCGGACAAAACTCAGAGTTCCACGGAATGAAGTCCTTCCCAGAGATTGCAGATTCCCTGCAGTCCGCCAGCTTCTCTCTCCCTAGTGGGGCTGATGTCCTCTTCAAAGTTAACCCTGGGAGCACCTGGGTGGTGTCTCAGCTGGTTAAGCATCAGACTTTAGATTTCAGCTCAGGTCATGATCTCACGTTTCGTGAGTTCGAGCCCCACGTCAGGCTCTGCACTGATGGCATGGAGCCTGCTTGGGATTCTCTCTCTTCCCTCTCTCTCTCAGCTCCTACCCCACTCATGGGACATGGTCTCCCGCCCCCCTCTCTCAAAATAAATAAATAAACTTTAAAAAAGTAAAGTTAAACTGTTTGAAATGGCTGCACCTGCCGAGCTCACAAGCATTCCTTGTTGTCTCTTCTCTCTGAGCCCATTTCCCGTTCTGTCATTCTCTGAGAGTGGCCACCTGATCGGGCCACCCCGAGGAGCACTGAACTCACGGGCAGGGCCCAGCACAGGCCTTGAGAGCAAGTACGTGTCTGGCAACAGCACTGGCTCACCTCCTGTCCCAAGCAGGCATACGGATTCTCTTTGTAAATTGAAAGAAAGAAAGAGAGAGAGAAAGAAAGAAAAAAAAGAAAGAGAGAGAGAGAGAGAGAGAGAGAGAGAGAGAGAGAGAAAGAAAGAAAGAAAGAAAGAAAGAAAGAAAAGAAAGAAAGGAGGGAGGAAGGAAGGAAGGAAGGACAGCTTCCTTCTTTCTGTCTCTTGACCTGAGCCTAGGAACGGAGACCCAGTGTGGCTTCTGGCAAACGGCTTGCTGTCCCCTCAAAACGAACGCCTGGAGGACCTGGTCTTCTAACTTATCCGCAGTTTGCCTTGCTGGGGTGTGACATCCGAAGGTCGCCACAGCCTCAGGGGGTTCTCCGAGCCGGGGGTGAGGCCAGTCCCTCCTCCTGGGAGGGTCCCCTTCCCCAGCCCATTAAGTCTCATACTCAGAGCCTCGACAGCACCTTACCAGCCCTGGGGCCAGGCACCGGACTGCCAGGGACAGTGCGCTGCTCCAGAGCCCACCAAAATTATCTGAAGGAAGCTGTCAGCGCAGAGCCTGATCCGGGGCTTGAACCCATCAACCATGAAATCATGACCTGAGCCAAAATCAAGAGTCAGACGCTTAACCAGCCGAGTCATCCAGGTGCCCCTCAAGTCTGAATTTTTAACTTGATTTTTAACTTGATTTAACCTGTCCTCCCAACAGGACATTGCCAACAAACTGTGGGCTTGCCAAGTTTGGGGGGGCTGGGGGAAGTGGGGGAGTTCGGGGAGAGACTCAGGTAACCTGGGGTGGGGGGTTATGAAGACGTGCAGAAGACACAGAGGCCCAGAACGGGAAAGTCACATGTCACTTTGTTCACACATTGGTTTTCTACAAGGCCAGAAGGTTCTCCTACTTTCTGGATACACAGAAATATGTGTGGCCATTCTTGGGGGACCCATGGACAATCGTGAGAGGGTTTTGAGTTCTGCTCTTTCTCTCACTTTCCCTAACGTGTGTTGAGACAAAACAGCTCCCTGACCTTGATGTTGAAATCGAGGGGTGCACAACACCTTGGCTTTCTGTTTTCATATGCTCTGCGCTTACATGGTGCCTGGTACATAGAATGTTTGGGTCAATGTGTGCAGAGTGACTGAATGACTGAATGAACGAATGGACAAGGACATTCAGGATCCCGAAGAAGATGACAATCCATTGAACAGGGAAGAGGGCGTCCTTGGAGATAAGACAAAGGAAATCCGGGGCACAGACTTCGGCACCATCATCTGTACTTTAGGTGGGGACGGCGCTGAGGTGACCCAACTTGTTGGCCAGGACCCCAGACATTCTGATACTAATCAGATCTGCATTTCCTACTTCTGTGGTGCGTTTTGCATTCCAGACAGCACCGGCAGTGTTATGATATGTTAATATTAAATTAGGATCCCAGCGTGTCGGAGCTGGAGAGCCCTGGATTCCTTGCAGCTGTTGCAAATGACCTCAGAAAGCACTTTCATCAAAGTGAATGACTTCAAAACTCAAGGGAGTTTGAAGAACTTTTAGTCCGTTCTCTATTTTAAAGATGAGGAAGCTGAGGCCCCGAGAGGGGAGGTTTGGTCAAGGCCTGCGTAACACCTGCGTAATACGGTAGTGTGTAGAGGCCATGACCAGCGACCCTGGCCGGAGGCTCATTAGGTCCCCTTCCCCAGCCCATTAAGTCTCATACTCAGAGCCTTGACAGCACCTTACCAGCCCCGGGGCCAGGCACCAGACTGCCAGGGACATCGCGATGCTCCAGAGCCCACCGAAATTATCTGAACTAGCCAATCTGGAGCCCGCTTGCCCTCCCTTCACATGGCCCTGCCCAAGGAGACCACAATGAAAGTGCCTGCCCACGGGTCCCTCCTCTCTTTCTGCCTTGCGGCTGACCCCACACATCGAGGGTGACCCCATGTGGCATCAGGTGATCTCCCCTGGGAGCTGTGAGTCTCCTCTTTGCAGTCCTCTCTTTTGGACTGCACCTCGCCTTGCCACCCCTCACCCACGGTTATATACTTAAAGCAGCCCCCACAGAAATCTGAGGCCAGGACTGAGGCTCGAGGCAGAATCGAGCCAGAACACAGGTCTCCTGGTTCAATCCGGAGACCCTTCCACCACCTTTGGATGCAGGTGGTATAATTTCTCCCTTAAATGTACCACTAAAATTTTGCTTCGTGGAGCTTACCCTTCGTTCTGCGGGTGCTGTGTGACCTCCTAGGCTAGGAGCCAGCCGTGTCCTCTAGCACAAACCCCCAGCTCTTAGGAAAGTTAGCCCTTCCAGCAAGTGCTAGGGAATTTGACAAAGTCCTACTTTGTGGCTGATGTAACTTCTGCCTCTGTTTCTTTCAGCTCAGTGGGGTTGAAAAATGCCGGAGGGCCATTCTCTGTAGGGGATTTTTTCCTTCCGGCAGACTTAGGCGTGATGAGTGTTTCACTTTGGCAGAAGTCTAAAGTTAGGGACCACATAAAAGTGACATTTGCGTGACCTGACCAAATGGATTTTTTTTGAAGTCTTAAATTAACGTCAGTTACAACTATGTAGACCATTGAATTACTAAGTACGGTTTCCTTTTTTCTTTTTAATGGGCATGCCCCTCAGATATTTTTTTAACAACCCATTATTCTTGGTAACACAATAAATCACACACAAAGAAAGCACATTTTTGCTAATAGCTTGTTTACTTTTCCTCTCTCTTTTGTAGAATAATGTCAGTTAAAGGTGAATTCTTACTTAGCATCCGAAAGCTGGTCTGGAAGGGAGGTAAATGTCATCTGACCTGATTTCTCCTATCTGATATTTGAATGCACTGAAACTGTGCTTCTCAAATCTTTCAAGAATAAAAGGTCCCTTGTATAGTCAAAAAAAACCTCTCAGATCCCCACAAAATAGCAGTTATATTTTTAGTATCCATTGATCTAGAAACTATGCTTCTACAAGCCAAGTAACCCTTTTAAATAAAGTTTTACTTGATGAATCACAATGGCATTTCTGTACATTTCACAATATATATTCGGGAAAGGGGCAGCCAGGGAGGAAGCCTCAGGATTCAGACTCGCAATTACCTCAACAGCCCTCTGATGCCGCTAACAGTCTCTCTAGATTCCCACAACCCACGATGGTGTTCTCAAACATTTCTATAGTTCTGGTTTCTGCTTGTATGCTCCCTGTGTTGCGCATCTCACTACCTCATAAAGAAGTGCACCGGATCTTTGAGCTGCTCTTCCTAACATGGGAAGCTTCCTCCTAACGTTGAGCTGAAGGATTTTCACCCCATGGACCTGCTTTCACATGACAGCCCCTCCTAAGGCCACGTTCATGTTCTCTGCCCCCAGGAGGGCCAGACGGAAGGAGGCCCAGGAAAGACTGCTCCATGGAAAACGTGAGAGGTTAAAAGCCTTCCGGATTGGAAAAAAAAATAAGAGTGCTGTGCTGTGGGCCCCAATGTGGAAGTACCAGACTAGTGACGTCAGGGATGGAAGAACACAGGCCTGGAGCCCAAAGCACCCTTGAAGAAGCAGCGAGGTGGACACGCAAAGCTGACGAGGAGGGCCCAGGTATTCCAGGCGGACAGGAGCTCATTACGATGAGGGATTTATTAACCCAATGGCCAGGAGGTGGCCAAAGTCAGGTGCAAAGAAGTCTTTGACCCGCCATCTCAACGCAGTGGGAAAAGCACTGACAGGAAAGATAACACGCTTAAAGGAAATGATGCTGGAAGACCTCCCCTTGGGACCGCCCGATGTTCGCACATACGATTCTACGGTCCTGCAATTGCATGCGAGGGCGCATGCGCGCGTACCCGCCCCCTGCATTCTCGCTGGTTCCTGTAGGAATCGAGCGCAGGACCACTCAGCCAAGGTGCTAGTGGTGGGGCAGAGGGAATAGAGTGCCCGTTTCTTCCCTCCCCC